>BNST01002742.1:0-19443 GCA_019650275.1 Xylocarpus granatum | reverse complement strand
GGGCACGGCAGTGGCATTGGACATTTTCAGCAGTGCACGGTATGAACTTTCAAGAGTGACCTGAACATCCCCGCGAGCACGACAGAAATGTCGGGCACATTTGGCATTGCCTGGTACAAACATCTCGGAGTGACTGGAACATCCTTCCAGGCATGGCAAAGGCTGCAAGTGTGTTGAGCAGTGTGCAGACGAACTTTCGGGAGTGGCCAGAAAATCTCTGCATACTCGGTAGAGGCTCTGGGCATGTTGGGCAGTGCCGATGACGAACTTCCAAGAGCAACCAGAGCATCCCCGTGGGTGCGGTAGATGTGTCGCACGCATTCAGCTGTGCTTGGGACAAGCTTCCGGGAGCTACCGAAACATCCCCACGGGCTCAGCAGAGGCATCGGGCCAGTTAGTCAGTGCATAGGATGAACTTCTGGGATCAACCATAAGATTCGCACTGGCACAGCTGAGGCAGGCGTGTTTGACAGTGCTTGACATGAACTTCTAGAGCTGACCAGAACATCCCCATTGGCTCAGCAGTGCTATCGGCCGTGTTAAGCAGTGCCCAGGATGAACTTTTGGTAGCAACCATAAAATCCCCATGGGCTCAGCAGAGGCATCGAATGCTTTCAACAGTGCTTGGAGCAAACCTCCAGGAGCGACCATAAAATCCCTGCTGGCTCGGCAGAGGCATAGGATGCGTTTGGCAGTGCTCGGGACAAACTTCAGGAAGTAACCATAAAATGCCCATGGGCTTGGCAGAGGCATTGGACACATATTGCAGTGTGTGGGATGAACTTCTGGGAGCGACCGAAACATCCCCACGGGCATGGTAGACGCACCGGTGCATTCGGCAGTGCGCTGGGACTAACTTCTGGGAGCAATAGAAAAATCCCCATGGGCTCGCAGATGCATTCGGCAGTGCTCGGGATGAACTTCCGGGAGTGACCGGATCATGCCCACGGACATGGCAGAAGCATCAGGTGCGTTTGGTAGTGGCGGGATGAACTTCCGGGAGCAACCCAAACATCCCTGCCAGTGCGGCGGGGGCTTTGGGTGAATTCGGCAGTGCTTGAGATGAACTCCAGGAGTGACTGAAAGATCCCAATGGGCGAGGCAGTGGTGTCAGACATGTTTGGCAGTGCACAGGACATATTATTGGGAGAGACCAGAACATCCCCGCGGGTGTGGCAGCGGCGTCAGGTACGTTGGCCAGTGTGCAGGATGAATTTCCCGAATTGACTGGAACATCCCTGCCGACGCACCAGATGCTTCAGGCGCATTGAGCAGTATGTGGGATGAACATTCAAGAGCAACCAAAACATCCCCACGGCACAGCAGTGTGTGGGATGAACTTCAGGCAGCGACTGGAACATCCCCGCGGGTGCTGCAGCGGTGTCGGGCATGTTCGGCAGTGCAAGGAATGAACTTCTGGTAGTGACTGGAAAATCCAAGCTGGCATGGCAGAGGCATTAGGTGCATTCGGCAGTGCGTGGGACAAACTTCTGGGAGCGACAGGAACATCCCTGCAGGTGCGTCAGAGGCTTCAGGCATGTTGGGCAGTGCACGGGATGAACTTCTAGAATTGACCGAAAGATCCCTGCAGGTGAGGCAGAGGCTTTGGGCGTGTTGGTCAGTGCACAGGATGAACTGCGAGAGCAACCGGTACATCCCTGTGGGCGCAACAGAGGTGATAGGCACATTCGGCAGCATGCAGGATGAACTTCCTGGAGCAACTAGAACATCCCCACAGGTGTGGCAGTGGTGCTGGGCAGTGCGCGGGATGAACTTTTGGTAGCGATCTGAACATCCCCATGGGTGCAACAGAGTCTTTGGGCATATTGGACGGTGTGCCAGGATGAACATTTCGGAGTGATTGGAACATTCCCGCAGGCATGGCAAAGGCTTTGGGCGCGTTCAACAGTGCATGACACGAACTTCCCAGAACAACCCAAACATCTTTGTGGGCATAGCAATGGTGTTGGACACATTCAACAGTGCACGGGACGAACTTTCACGGGCAACTGCAACATCCCTGCGGCAGTGGCTGAGGGTTCAGGTGCATTGGCAGTGCACAGGACAAACTTCCAAGAGCGACCAGAGCATCCCCGCAGGCATGGCGGTGGCTTCGGGTGCATTAGGCAGTGTGTGGGATGAACTTCCAACAGTGACTAGAACATCCCAGCGGGTGCAGCAGAGGCATTAGGCATGTTCTACAGTTATGGGATGAACTTCTGGGAGTGACATGAACATCCCTACAGGCTCGGAAGAGGTGTTGGACGCATTTCGGCAATGCTCCGGGATGAACTTCCAGGAGCGACCTGAACATATCCGCGGGCCCAACAGAGGCATCAGGTGCATTCAGCAGTGTGCAGGATGAACTTCCAGGAAAGACCAGAACATTCCCATGGGCACGGCAGCGGCGTTGGTTGCATTCTTATTGAAGACCTTAGGAGGCAAAATGAGCATGAGCGAATGTGCGCGAGGCACCAAGCAGCAAGAGAGGCAGCAACAGGCAAGAAAGTGCACGCAATAGGCATGCACGCGACATCCAGTGAAGCACGGCCAAGCTCTGATTCTGTCCTAATTGACCACGGACATCCAAGCCAAGAAGGACACCAGCATTGGCAGGATACGCATGAAAAACTCCAGCAGTAGAAGGACGTCATGGTGGGTTTAGCTTCAACAAGATGATCATGTCAAAGAGAAGTCTTGGAATGGAAGGAGACGCCATATGTAAGTCCTAATCCTAGAAGGAAATAGCAAGATGAAGCTCAGAAGTTGTAGGAGAGGAGATAAGATAAGGACAGAAAGGTTTAGTCAAAGTAGTGAAATTCAAGAAAAACCAAGAATCCTAGTAGGATTAGGAAACATTGGGATAAGGTCTATCTTGATAATGTTTTAGTTGTCTTAGAAAACCTTGTTGACTTAGGAAAACATATCCTAAGTGGATAAGGAACCTAGGTACTAGTTGAATTAGGATAAGGCTGTCCAATACTATAAATGTAGCCCATTATTTGTGAGCAAAAAGATATGCTCCGAATTTTGTATATTTTCATTCATTAATCAAGAATCAAGGTTAGCATTCATGCTTCTATTCTTGTTTATATTTTGGTTATCTTTTAAGAGTTGTCTTGAGATAACTTGGGCTTAAGATAAGGTGAAGAGTTGTCTTCCTTGCTTAAGAGGTTAGGTTGAAGTCAAGAGTTGTCTTCTTCAACCAAGGCAAGTTGTGATAGGTTTAAGAGTTGTCTTGCCTATCCAACATATCCTTTTATTATTAGTTAATCCCAAAGGACACCTTAGGGACAAGAATCAAAGAAAAGAACTCAAGGATTAAACGGGACAGCAAAGTTAAGAGAGATTTTAGTAGTCGTGTTGACCCCTAAGGTGTAGAAAAGTTGGGGAAAAAAATACAAATGAGAGATCCCAACAAATTGGTGCTCTCATTGAAAGATCAGCACTGACACCATTCAATTGAAAGGCATCATGGTTACCATGTCATCTTGGCAGCATTCATCCGCACCACAAGAACAGACCAGGGGAAGACCTCTCAGTCACTAACTGCGGAAGAATCCTTGCCTTGGATAGGAACCATAATGCGATCAATGACCAGGTAGGTGATATCAAACACCAACTATCATCTATCATTCATTCTCTTGAACAATTAAAAAGAGATACACCCCGAGTGGCTGGAAAACAAGTCCAAACTGAGCTCAACAGAAGCAGCCACCTACCACAAATGTCTAGGAGGCTGCAATCAGAAATCACACGGCACCAAGTGCATGAGGACGAATCTGACCAGGAACAACTTCCCTCTCAAGAAAGGGGGAAAAGGCGCATGAGTTTGGGAAGCAGGAGGGAGACTTCACCAAACAAACACCTGCCCCATGATCACTACAATGATTATTGCGATGATAAGGAAGTGCTGGACAGAAGGCCCACATCATGGCAACCAAGAAGGGTGCGGAATCACCCTGAGGCAAAACCATGGCACACCACAAGGAGGGAGGATTGGCACTACTACAGCCCTAAGCCATTACACACGGCCTAAGGTAAAAATAGAGTTCCCTACCTTTGAGAAGGGAGATCCAACCAAATGGATCTCCAAGGCTGAATTTTACTTTGAGAAACAAGGTGTTGAGAGAGGTGAAAGGGTTGATTTTGCATCCTATCACCTATGTGGGAGAGCCAACCAATGGTGGCATTGGCTTAAGGCCACCTATGGCCAAGAAGGTAGAAGGATAGGCTGGACAAGGTTCACACAAGAGTTAGTGAACAGATTTGGCCCATCTAGCATGACAAACTGCGACGGACAGCTTGCCAAGATTAGGCAAGAGGGATCTCTAGAAAGTTACCTTGAAGAATTCAAGAGGTTGGCCGAATTGGTAGGACATTGGCTAGATAGTGCACTAATTGGCACTTTTCTAGATGGCGCTGTACCTTGGCTAAGCCGAGAAGTGAAGATGAGGGATCCAAACTCTCTCACTCAGTGCATTCGGTCAGCAAGACTCATCAATGATGGGAGAAGCATCATTCGCAGCACAACCAAGGTCATCAAACCCTTGGACATATTAGGTAAGGCATCCTCATCATGTAAGACAGTGCCCTCAAAAACAAAGGACCCTTGAATGACTATACAGAAAAAAGGGCACATTGTTTTGCAGTTCTCTTGGCCACAAAGGAGGAAAACACAGCCGAACATCATATGCACAAAGACATACCAGTGGCAGTAAGGAACCTACTGGAGCAATTTGGAGATGTCTTAGGAGAGCCACAAGGGCTACCACCCTCAAGACATTATGACCATGCCATCCCATTAATCGACGAGACCAAGGCGATTAATGTAGCACCTTACCGGTATGCACACTTCCAAAAGAACAGGATCGAAAGATAGAGGTATTATCCAACCTAGGCCCTCACCTTTTTCTTCTCCTGTTCTACTTGTTAGAAAGAAAGATGAAACTTGGAGGTTTTGCACTGATTACTGGGCACTCAACCAAGCAATTGTCAAGGATCATTTTCTGATCCCAACAATTGATGATATGTTGGATGAGTTACATGGAGCAAAGCTATTTACCAAGCTGGATCTCAAGGCCGGATATCATCAAATACGCATGAAAGAAGAGGATGTGCAGAAGACAGCATTTCAGACTCATAGTGGACACTACGAGTACCTAGTCATGCCCTTCGGACTATGCAATGCACCCTCCACCTTTCAAGCAGCAATGAACAACATCTTCAAACCTTATTTGTGCAGGTTTGTCTTAGTTTTCTTTGATGACATTTTGGTCTATTCCAGGAACCATGATGATCACATAGAACACTTAGCAAAAGTGTTAGAGGTGTTAAGAAGAAATCACTTTGTTATCAAGCCATCCAAGTGCACGTTCATGCAAGAAGAGCTTGAATACCTCGGTCACATCATATCTGGAGTTGGAGTGAAGGTAGACCAACGAAAAATAGGAGCCATGCAAACATGGCCAACTCCTAAGAATGTCACAGAACTTAGAGGATTTCTAGGCTTGACAGGCTACTACCGCCGATTTGTTCGCAAATACTGCACCATAGCAAAACCATTAACGGATTTGCTGAAGAAGGATGGATTCCTATGGACAGAGAAGAGTGAAGACGCATTCAAGTTATTGAAGCAAGCTATGTGAGAGACCTCAGTGTTAGCACTGACCAACTTCAACCAAACCTTTGAGCTTCACACTGAGCATGTCAAGATGGAATAGGTGCTGTCTTTAGTCAAGCGAAGACCTATTGCATACATGAGCAGATTCTTAGGGTCCATGAAGAAGGAATGGTCAGTATATGCCAAGGAGATGTTGGCCATCATCCATGCAGTCAAGTTATGGCGACCTTACCTTCTTGGGAGGAAATTCCTGATCATTACAGATCAACAACCCTTGAGAAGCCTCATGGAGCAGAAAATTACCACACCGAGAGCATCAAAAGTTCCTTGTCAAGTTGCTGGGATACGAGTATGAAATAATCTACAAACCAGGCAAGGAAAACAAGGTGGCAGACGCATTGTCCAGAAGCAATGGAGGTCAAGCATTGTGGACAGCATGTGAGCCTAATGATGCATGCCTCACTGCCATTAGCGGAGCGGAGTGGAATGTATGGACAGAAATCAAGGAGGCAATAGAAATTGACCCTCAAAGCGAAGAGCTCACAGAGAAGATCAAGAATTTCGACCCTAAGGTTAGTAATATCACCCTTAAGAATGGATATATTTGGCACAACCAGCAGGTGTATGTACCAAACATACCGGGACTAAGAGGGAAGATCTTGAATCACTTCCACAACTCACGGGAAGGAGGACATTCAGGATGGTTTTGTACTTACATGTGGATCAAGTTATTCTTTTGGTGGGAAGGACTTAAGGCTGAGATCAAAAAGCTAGTCCAAGAATGTGATGTTTGTCAGCGCACCAAACCAGAAGGTGGCAAGAACAAGGGGTTGTTACAGCCTTTGCCAGTACCAGGACAGATTTGGGAAGACTTAACAATGGACTTCATCACGGGAATGCCCAACAGCAAGGGTTACATGGTAATATTAACCGTAGTAGACAGACTCAGCAAGAGTGCACACTTTGTGCCACTCAAGCAACCATACATGGCAAAAGAAGTAGCCCAAGAGTTCATCAAAAAATGTGGTAAGACTTTATGGCATACCACGGACAATGCTGTCGATAGAGATACCATTTTCATGAGCAAGTTCTGGAAAGAGCTTTTTCACACAGCTCGGCAGCAACTTGGTCGCCTCATCCGCCTTTCATCCACAAATAGATGGCCAAAGTGAGGTAACCAATTGAAACCCTAGAGCAGTACTTAAGGTGTTTTTGCCATGATCATCAAAATGATTGGGAGGAGTACATACCATGGGCAGAACTGTGGTATAATACTACCTATCATGCGGCAATCAAGATGACACCATACCATGCCGTATACGGAAGAATACCCCCAGGAATGTCAAGTTATGCCATGGGAAATAGCAGCATACATGAAGTGGATGTCACACTTCAGTCAAGAGATGAGGTCTTGAAGAAACTCAAGCATGAGCTTGAGAAAGCAAGGGACAGAATGAAGAGACAAGCAGACAAAGGGAGGAAGGAAGTGGAATTTAAGATAGGTGACTATGTCTATCTTAAAATCCATCCTAGGAGGAAAATAAAGGCTGGAAAGCCAACTACAGCAAAGCTGGCTAAAAAGTATTTTGGACCATATGAGGTAGTTGAGCGTATTGGAGCAGTAGCTTATCGCCTAAGACTACCGTTAAACTCCAAACTACATCCAGTGTTTCACATTTCATTATTGAGAAAAAAGATAGGAGATGTGAGACAAGTGAATGAGGGATTGCCCGACATTTTCAGGGAAGATCACCTTGGGCAGCAACCAAAGGAAGCATTAGGATTTCGCAGAGTAAGCTATGGGCGCAATAGAAGGCCAGTATGGAGAGTACTCATATGGTGGAGTCATTTGCCCAAGGATGAATCAACATGGGAAGACAAGGATGAAGCACACACAGATCATAGCCAAGAAGGACATCAGCATTGGCAGGATACGCATGAAGAACTCCAGCAGCAGCAGGACGTCATGGCAGGTTTAGCTTCAACAAGATGATCACGTCAAAGAGAAGTCTTGGAATGGAAAGAGACACCATATGGAAGTCCTAATCCTAGAAGGAAACAACAAGATGAAGGTCAGCAGCTGTAGGAGAGGAGATAAGATAAGGACAGAAAGGTTTAGTCAAAATAGGAATTCTAGTCTAAGTAGAAATTCAAGAAAGACCAAGAATCCTAGTAGGATTAGGAAACATTGGGATAAGGTCTATCTTGATAATGTTTTAGTTATCTTAGAAAACCTTGTTGACTTAGGAAAACATATCCTAAGTGGATAAGGAACCTAAGTACTAGTTGAATTAGGATAAAGCGGTCCAATACTATAAATACAACCCATTATTTGTGAGCAGAAAGATATGCTCCGAATTTGTATATTTTCATTCATTAATCAAGAGTCAAGGTTAGCATTCTTGCTTCTATTCTTGTTTATATTTTGGTTACCTTTTAAGAGTTGTCTTGAAATAACTTGGGCTTAAGTCAAGGTGAAGAGTTGTCTTCCTTGCTTAAGAGCTTAGGTTGAAGTCAAAAGTTGTCTTCTTCAACCAAGGCAAGTTATGATAGGTTTAAGAGTTGTCTTGCCTATCCAACATATCTTTATAATCCCAAAGGACAGCTTAGGGGACATAAATCTAAGAAAAAGAACTCAAGAATCAAACGGGACAGCAAGTTAGGAGAGGTTTTATTAGGCGTGCTGACCCCTAAGGTGTAGAAAAGTTGGGACAAGAAATCGGGACCCCAACAAATTGGTGATCTCATTGAGAGATAGCAAAATCACCCCCAACAAATTGGTGCTCTCATTGAGAGATCAGCACGACACCATTCAATTGAAAGGCATCACGGTTACCATGTCATCTTGGCAGCATTCACCCGCACTACAAGAACAGACCGGGGAAGACCTCTCAGTCACAAACCGCAGAAGAATCCTTGCCTTGGAGAGGAACCATAATGTGATCAATGACCAGGTAGGTGATATCAAACACCAACTATCATCTATCATTCATTCTCTTGAACAATTAAAAAGAGATACACCCTGAGTGGCCGAAAACAAGTCCAAACTGAGCAGCGCAGAAACAGCCACCTACCACAAACATCTAGGAGGCTGCAATCAGAAATCACACGGCACCAAGTGCATGAGGACGAATCTGACCAGGAACAACTTCCCCTCTCAAGAAAGGGGGAAAAGTCACATGAGTTTGAGAAGTAGGAGGGAGACTTCACCAAAAGAACACCTGCCCCATGATCGCTACAATGATTATAGCGAGGATGAGGAAGTGCTGGACAGAAGGCCCGCATCATGGCAACTAGAACATCCCCACTGGTGTGGCAGAGGCATCAGGCGTGTTAGGCTGTGCGTAGGATGAACTTCTAGAAGTGACCAGAACATCCTCACGGGTAAGTCAGAGGCATCAGGTGCATTCGCAGTGCGCGGGAAAACTTCGGGAGCAAGCAAAGGATCTTGACGGGCTTGGTGGCAGCATTGGGCACGTTTGGCAGTGCGAGGGACGAACTTCCTGGTGAGATTGAAACATCCCCACAGGCGTGGCGGGAGCATCAGACACGTTCAGCAATGCATGGGATGAACTTTGAGAGAGGCCAGAACATTGCCGTCAGGGTGCATTCGTGTTGGGGACCCAATTTTTTTTCCCTAACTTTTATACACCTTAGGGGTCAGCACGCCTACTGGAATCCTTCCTAACTTGCTGTCCCGTTTGATTCTTGAGTTCTTTTCTTATATTTACATCCCCTAAGCTATCCTTTGGGTTAACTAATAGATATAAGGATATGTTGGATAGGCAAGACAACTCTTAAACCTATCACAACTTGCCTTGGTTGAAGAAGACAACTATTAACTTCAACCTTAGCTCTTAAGCAAGGAAGACAACTCTTAACCTTGTCTTAAGCCCAAGTTATCTCAAGACAACTCTTAAAAGATAACCAAAAAATAAACAAGAATGTGAGCAAGAATGCTTACCTTTGATTCTTGATTAATGAATGAGAAATATACAAAATTCGTAGCATATGAGCTCCTCACAAATAATGGGCTGTATTTATAGTCCTAAGACAGCCTTATCCTAATTTAACTAGTACTTAGGTTCCTTATCCACTTAGGATATGTTTTGCCTAAGTCAACAAGCTTTTCTAAGTCATCTAAAACATTATCAAGATAGACCTTATCCCATTGTTTCCTAATCCTACTAGGATTCTTGGTCTTTATTGAATTTCTATCTAGACTAGAATTCCTACTTTGACTAAGTCCTTCTGTCCTTATCTTATCTATCTTTCCTACAGCTACTAAACTTCTTCTTGCCATTTCCTTCTTGGATTAGACTTCTGCTATGGCATGTCCTTCCTCTCCAAGACTTCTTTTTGGCGTTGTCCTCTTGCTGAAGTAAACCTGCCAAGACGTCCTGCTGCTGCTGGAGTTCTTCACCGTCACTCTCCTTCTCCTGCTCGGACTGCTTCATGCGTGTCCTGCCAATGCTGGTCTTCTTCTTGGCTTTCATTTCTGCCATTGATTAGGACTGAGTCAGAACCTGGCCATGCTTCACTGCTTGCTGCGTGCATGCTGGTTGTGTGCACTTGCTGGTCAGTTGCTGCCTCTCTTGCTGCCTGGCGCCTAGCTCGCATTCTCTCACGCTCCCTTTGCCTCCTAAGGTCCTCAACAATCCCCCTTTCTTGGAGACTCACCTTGTCCTCAAGGTGGAAATTAGGGAAACGTTGCTGGATATCGTCATAGTCTTCCCATGTTGCTTCATCCTTGGGCGAATGTCACAATTGCTGTCTTTCTTTTTGACTTCTGCCTTGAATCCTTCTGACCAAAAGAATAGCTTGATCTTAGGGTCAAAATTCTTGATCTTCTTGGCATGCTCTTGGCTTTAAGGATCAATCTCTATTGCCTCTTTGATTTCTATCCATACATTCCACTTCGCTCTGCTAATGGCAGTAAGGCATGCATCATTAAGCTCACATGCTGTCCATAATGCTTGACCTCCATTACTTCTGGACAATGCATCTGCCACCTTGCTTTCCTTTTTTGGTTTGTAGATTATTTCATACTCATATCCCAGCAACTTGACAAGGAACTTTTGCTGCTCCAGTGTGGTAATTTTCTGCTCCATGAGGCTTCTCAAGGGTTGTTGATCTGTAATGATCAGGAATTTCCTCCCAAGAAGGTAAGGTTGCTATACCTTGACTGCATGGATGATGCCCAACATCTCCTTGGCATATACTGACCATTCCTTCTTCATGGACCCTAAGACTCTGCTCATGTATGCAATAGGTCTTCCGGCTTGACTGAGGACAGCACCTATGCCATCTTGACATGCGTCAGTGTGAAGCTCGAAGGTTTGGTTGAAGTTGGGCAGTGCTAACACTGGGGTCTCACACATAGCTTGCTTCAACAAATTGAATGCGTCTTCACTCTTCTCTGTCCATAGGAATCCATCCTTCTTCAGCAAATCCGTTAGTGGTTTTGCTATGGCACCGTATTTGCGAACAAATCGGCGAGTAATAGCCTGTCAAACCTAGAAATCCTCTAAGTTCTGTGATATTCTTAGGAATTGGCCATGTTTGCATGGCTCCTATTTTCCATTGGTCTACCTTCACTCCATCTTTGGATATGATGTGACCGAGGTACTCAAGCTCCTCTTGCATGAATGTGCACTTGGATGGCTTGATGACGAAACAATTTCTTCTTAACACTTCTAGCACTTTTGCTAAGTGTTCTATGTGATCATTGTGGTTCCTGGAATAGACCAAAATGTCATCAAAGAAAACTAAAACAAACCTGTGCAAATAAGGTTTTGAAGATGTCATTCATGGCTGCTTGAAAGGTGGAGGGTGCGTTGCATAGTCCGAAGGGCATGACTAGGTACTCGTAGTGTCCACTATGAGTCCGAAATGCTGTCTTCTGCACGTCCTCTTCTTTCATGCGTACTTGATGATATCCAGCCTTGAGATCAAGCTTGGTGAACAGCTTTGCTCCATGTAACTCGTCCAGCATATCATCAATTGTTGGGATCAAAAAATGATCCTTGACAGTTGCTTGGTTGAGTGCCCGATAATTGGTGCAAAACCTCCAAGTTCCGTCTTTCTTTCTAACAAGTAGAAAGGGAGAAGAAAAAGGTGAGGTGCTAGGTCAGATAATACCTTGCTGTAGCATCTCTTCCACTTGTCTTTCGATCTCGTTCTTTTGGAAGTGTGCATACCAGTAAGGTGCTACATTAATCGCCTTGGTTTCGTCGATTAATGGGATGGCATGGTCGTAATGTCTTGAGGGTGGTAGTCCTTGTGGCTCTCCTAAGACATCTCCGAATTGCTCCAGTAGGTTCCTTACTCCTATTGGTATGTCTTCGTGTGTATGATGTTCGGCTGTGCTTTCCTCATTTGTGGCCAAGAGAACCGCAAAACATTGTGCCCTTTTTCTGTATAGTTGTTCAAGGGTACTTACCTCACAATGATGCACTGCATTGGTGGTGGATGCCTCCCACGTGCAGTCCCTTCCCTTCCATTGGAAGTGCATGGCCATGGATTCGTAGTCGAACATTATCTTGCCTATGGTTTTAAGCCAAGCATTGCCTAAAACCACATCAAGACCTGCCAGGGCTAACACATGCAGTTCTGCCTCTATTTTGACTCCTTGAATCTGCATTGCTACTGCCTGGATCACTTGTGCGCACTTGAGCTTCTGTCCGCCTACCACTCTTACCTCAAATGGCGCAATCTTCTTTGGACATAGCTGAAGTGTTTTCACTAGTTTTGTGTTGATGAAGTTATAGGTAGCTCCACTATCTATCAACACCAAAACATTCTTCCCGTTAATGGTTGCAAACAACCTCATGGCAGTAGGCTTGGTGGTTGCCCCTACTGCATGTAAGTTGATTTCACCTTTTTCCACATGATCAGGGAAGTGTTCTGCCTCTGCTTCCTCCTTGCTGTCCATGCGGCTTTCTTGATCTTCCTGCATCACTACTGGATCCCCTTTGCTAATTTTTTGAGTGCTAGAGAAATCCTTAACGTTGCAGGGAATGTCTAGATCTTCAGTGTTCAAGCTGTAACACGGATAATCATCATTCTGTCCAGGGAATTGAGGGTCTAAAACAGGTGCAGATGATGGTGTTTGATCAATATTTGTGCCTTGCAAAACTTGCTGCATGCTATGCATATTTTCCGCTGCAGTTTGAACAATGAATGGTCTAAAGGTCTGATCTCTTGCAGCTTGCGAAAGCTGTCTGTGAAAGATCAGCAAGTCCTTCAATCTGGACAGGAATATGATTAGGAACATTGTCTTCTGATCCAGGTTTAGCCAACAAGGCAGATTGGTCCTGCATAATCCTTGTTGGAGTATTTTCTGGTGGATAATTTGTAGATGCATTGGAATGTTCTTGCAATCCCTTCAAAGACCTATTTAATCCTGCATCCAATTCAATTTGCTGTCTCTCCATCCTGGTAAGTTCTTCTGTGTGCAATTTTTTTCCTCCGCTGTCATCAACTGAAATTGTTGGTGATGAAACGTCTTCAATTGTTCTCCAGATTGGCATCTCAGGAGGCGGAGATGAGTATTCCAAGTTCTGAACTGGTGCAGCACTCTCCGGATTTGATGAAGGAAAGACTTGGTTCCCATCAAACTCGGAGCAAATATTTGTGATGCTGGATGGGCCGAATCTGTCCATCAATTCTTGTGTGAACCTTGTCCAGCCAATCCTTCTACCTTCTCTGCCGTAGGTAGCCTTAAGCCAACACCACCATTGATTGGCCCTCCCACATAGGTGATAGGATGCAAAATCAACCCTTTCACCCCTCTCTACACCTTGTTTTTAAAAGTAGAATTCAGCTTTGGAGATCCATTTGGTTGGATCTCCTATCTCAAAGGCAGGGAATTCGATTTTTACCTTTGGTTGGGTGTAGTGGCTTGGGCTGTTGTAGTGCTGCCATTCCTCTCTCCTATTTGTCCGCCAACGTTCTGCCTCATGATGACTCTGCATTCTCCTTGGCTGCCATACTGCTGGCCTTTGATCCAAGACCTCATCGTCACTGTATTCATCATAGGGGTCATGGGGCTGGTGCAAATTTCGGTGGCACCTCCCTTCTGCACCCTAGACTTATGTGCACTCTCCCCCCTTTCTTGAGAGGGAAGCTGCTCATGGTGAAAATCTTCCTCCTGCTCATGGTGCCGTGAGATCTCTGAATGCAGCCTTCTAGGTTGCTGTGGCAGTATGCTGCTCCTGGCTTTCTCAGTTTTGACTTGTTTTCCAGCCACTCATGGTGTGTCTCTCTTCAATTGCTCAAGAGAATGGATGATAGAAGATAATTGATGTTTGATATCACTTACCTGGATGTCGAGTGAGCTTCGGTTCCTCTATAAGGTCAGAATTCTCTGAAAGTCCTCGTTAGTTTGCTGTTGTGGTGAAGATGAATGCTGCCCAGATGACATGGTAACCTTCACAGGGATTTTTTGGTCGCACTCGGAAGTTCTTCCCGTGCACTGACGAATGTGTGTGATGCCTCTGCTGGGCCTGCAGAGATGTTCTGGTCACTCCCAGATGTTCGTCCCAAAGACTGTCGAATGCAACTGACTCCTCTGCCGCGCCTGCAGGGATTTGCCGATTGCTTCCAAAAGTTTATCCCATGCACTACCAAACACATTTGACCCCA
Source organism: Xylocarpus granatum (assembly GCA_019650275.1). Taxonomy (NCBI): domain Eukaryota; kingdom Viridiplantae; phylum Streptophyta; class Magnoliopsida; order Sapindales; family Meliaceae; genus Xylocarpus; species Xylocarpus granatum. Next base: position 5,174 of record BNST01002742.1, on the reverse strand, counting down.
CTGCTGCGCACCGGGGATGTTTGGGTTGCTTCCGGAAGTTCGTCCCACGACGTGCCCGATGCCACTGTCATACAAAGGGAGGGATGTTCTGGTTGCTCCCGGCAGTTCACTCCAAGCACTGCCGAACACATCCAATGCCTATGCTGCGCCGGGGGGATGTTCCATTTGCTCCTGGAACTTTGTCCCAAGTCTGCTGAATGCACCCAACGCCTCTGTTGAGCCCGTGGGGATGTGCTGGTCACTCTCGAAAATTCATCCCGCGCACTGCCAAAGTGCCTAACGCCTCTGCCATGCCCGTGAGAATGTTCCCGTCACACCCGGAAGCTTGTCCCGCACCCTGCCGAATGTGCCCAACGCCACTGCCACACCAGCAAGAATCTTATGGTTGCTCCCAGAAGTTTATTCTGTGCATTGCCGAACATGTCCAATGCCGCTGTCACACTAGTGGGAATGTTCTTGTCACTCTCGGAAGTCCATGCTGTGCATTGCTGAATGAGCCCGATGCCATGCCATGCCTACATGAATGTTGCGGTCACTTTTGGAAGTTCGTCCCTAGCATTGTAGAATGCATCAGGTGCCTCTGCCGAGCCCACGGGAATTTTGCAGTCATGCCCAGAAGTTTGTCCCCAACATTGATGAATGCATCAAATGCCTCTATCAAGCCTGTGGGGATTTTACGGTTGCTCGCAGAAGTTCATCCCTTGCACCTTCCATTTCCACAGGGATGTTCCGGTTGCTCCCCAAAGTTCATAGTGTGCACTGCCAAACTCAAACAATGCCTCCACCGCACTTGCGGGGCTATTCCAGTCCCTCCCGGAAGTTCGTTCCCTGCACTGCCCAACACGCCCAAAGCATCTTCTGCGCCCGTGGGGATGTTCCGGTCGCTCCAAGAAGTTTGTCTTGTGCACTGTTGAATGTGTCTGATGCCGGCATCCTCGTGGTAATGTTTCAATCGGTCCAGGAAATTTGTCCCCATGCACTTCAGAATGCACCCAACACCTCTATTGCACCCGCTGGGATGTTCTGGTCACTGCCTGCATTTCGTCCAATGCACTGCCTAATGAATCTGAAGTCTCTGCTGTGCCGCAGGGGTGTTTCAGTTGCTCCCGAAAGTTCATCCCATGCACTGCTGAATGTGTCCGACGCCGCTGCAGGGATGTGTCTGTCACTCTTGGAAGTTCATCCCGTGCACTGCCGAACGTGTCAAAGCCTCTGCTGCAGCCGCAGGGATGCTTGGTAGCTCCTAGAACTTCATCCAGTACACTGCCAATGTGCACAAAGTCTCTACCGCAGCCGTGGGGATGTTCAGGTCACTCTCAAAAGTTCATCCTATGCACTGCCCAATGTGCCGGAAGCCCGTGCCATGCTTGAGGGGATTTTTTGGTAGCTCATGGAAGTTTGTCCACCACACAGACAATATGTTGCACCCGTGGGGATCTTTTAATCGCTCCAAAAGTTTTCCCCGCGCACCGCTGAATGTACCCGATGCATTTGCTGCACCTATAGGGATCTTCTGATCACTCCCAAAAGTTTCTCCCGTGCACCACTGAACTGTTGGGGCCTCGATTTCTTGTCCTAACTTTTCTACACCTTAGGGGTCGGCATGCCTACTATAAACCTTCCTAACTTTTTGTCCCATTTGATTCTTGAGTTATTTTCTTGGATTTTTGTCCCCTAAGCTCTCCTTTGAGATTAACTAATGTATAAAGGATATGTTGGATAGGCAAGACAACTCTTAAACCTATCACAACTTGCCTTGGTTGAAGAAGACAACTCTTTACTTCAACCTAAGCTCTTAAGCAAGGAAGACAACTCTTGACCTTGTCTTAAGCCCAAGTTATCTCAAGACAACTCTTAAAAGATCACCGAAATGTAAACCAGAACAGAATCAAGAATGCTAACCATGATTCTTGATTAATGAATGAAAAGAATACAAAATTCGGAGCATATCTCTCTACTCACAAATAATGGGCTGTATTTATAGTCCTAAGACAGCCTTATCGTAATTCAACTAGTACTTAGGTTCCTTATCAGCGTAGGATATGTTTTCCTAAGTCAACAAGGTTTTCTAAGTCAACTAAAACATTATCAAGATAGACATTATCCCACTGTTTCCTAATCCTACTAGGATTCTTGGTCTTTCTTGAATTCCCCAAAAACAGGTTTGGGAAGACTTGGCAATTGACTTCATCACAAGAATGCCCAACAACAAGGGTTATTCGGTGATATAAACCGTAGTGGATAGACTTAGCAAGTGTGCACACTTTGTACTGCTCAAGCAACCCTACACTGCAAAGAGCAAAAAAATGCAGTAAGACTTTATGGCATACTGCGTACAATGCAGTCTGATAGAGACACTGTCTTTATGAGCAAATTCTGGAAGGAGCTCTTCACATAGCTCGGCAGCAACTTGGTTGCCTCATATGCCTTTCATCCACAAATAGATGGACAAAGTGAGGTAACCAATCAAACTCTAGAGCAATATTTAAGATGCTTTTTCCATGGTTATCAAAATGATTGGGAGGAGTACATACCATGGGTAGAACTGTGGTATAATACTACCTATCATGTGGCAATCAAGATGTCACCATATCAAGCAGTATATGGAAGAATACCCCCAGGAATGTCAAGTTATACCATGGAGAATAGCAGCATACATGAAATGGATATCACACTTCAATAAGAGAAGAGTTCTTGAAGAAACTCAAGCACGAGATTGAGAAAGCAAGGGAACAAATAAAGAGACAAGCGGATAAAGGGAAGGAAGGAGGTGGAATTTGAGGTAAGTGACTATGTCTATCTTAAAATCCATCCTAGGTGGAAAATCAAGGCTAGAAAGCCAACTATGGCAAAGCTAGCTAAGAAGTACTTTGGACCATATGAGGTAGTAGAGCGAATTGGAGCAGTGGCTTATCACCTAAGACTAACGTTAAACTCCAAATTACATCTAGTGTTTCACATTTCATTGCTAAGAAAAAAGATAGGAGATGTGAGACAAGTGAATGAGGGACTGTCAATGTTTTTAGAGAAAGGCACCTAGGGCAGCACCCAAAGGAAGCATTAGGATTTTGCATAGCAAGCTATGGGTGCAATAGAAGGCCAATATGGAAAGTACTCATATGGTGGAGTCATTCGCCCAAGGATGAAGCAACATGGGAAGACTATGATGATATCCAGCAACGTTTCCCTGATCTCCACCTTGAGGACAGGTGAGTCTCCAAGAAAGGGGGATTCTTGAGGACATTAGGAGGCAAAGGGAGCGTGAGCAAATGCGCGCAAGATGTCAAGCAGCAAGAGAGGTAAAAATAGGTCAGAATGTGCGTGTAACAAGCCTGCATGCAGCAAACAGTGAAGCATGGCCATGTTCTGACTCAGTCCTTATTGATTGCGGAAATCCAAGCCAAGAAGAAGACCATCATTGGCAGGACATGCATGAAGCAATCTGAGCAAGAGAAGGAAATTGACGGTGTGAAGAACTCCAACAGCAGCAGGACGTCATGGCAGGTTTACTTCAGCAAGATGACCACGCCAAAGAGAAGTCTTGGAGAGGAAGGACACGCCATAAGGGAAGTTCTAATCCAAGAAGGAACAACAAGAAGAAGTGCAGTAGCTGTAGGAGAGGAGATAAGATAAGGACAGAAAGACTTAGTCAAAGTAGGAATTCTAGTCTTAGTAGGAATTCAAGAAAGACCAAGAATCCTAGTAGGATTAGGAAACAATGGGATAAGGTCTATCTTGATAATGTTTTAGTTGACTTAGAAAAGCTTGTTGACTTAGGAAAAACATATCCTAAGTGGATAAGGAACCTAAGTACTAGTTGAATTAGGATAAGGCTGTCTTAGAACTATAAATACAGCCCATTATTTGTGAGGAGGAGATATGCTCCGAATTTTGTTATTTCTCATTCATTAATCAAGAATCAAAGGTTAGCATTCTTGCTTCCATTCTTGTTTATATTTCGGTTATCTTTTAAGAGTTGTCTTGAGATAACTTGGGCTTAAGACAAGGTTAAGAGTTGTCTTCCTTGCTTAAGAGCTAAGGTTGAAGTTAAGAGTTGTCTTCTTCAACCAAGGCAAGTTGTGATAGGTTTAAGAGTTGTCTTGCCTATCCAACATATCCTTTTATATATTAGTTAACCCGAAAGGACAGCTTAGGGGACATAAATATAAGAAAAGTACTCAAGAATCAAACGGGACAGCAAGTTAGAAAGGATTTTAGTAGGCGTGCTAACCCCTAATGTGTAGAAAAGTTGGGGTAAAAACACACTCAACGCCGTTGACATGCCTGTGGGGATTTTCTGGCTGCTCTTGGAAGTTTGTTTCGCACACTGCTCAATGCGCTGGAAGTCTTAGCCATGCCTTAGGGGATGTACTGCTGAACAAGCCTGATGCCTTTGCCGCACCTGTGGGCATGTTACGGTTGCTCCCAGAAGATCGTACCATACACTGCAGTCACACCCGTGGTGATATTCTAGTCACTCTGCGAAGTTCCTTCTGCGCATTGCCGAATGCACCTGATGCCTCTGCTGCACTCGCAGGGATGTTCCGGCTGAATGCACACACCTTTGTCACGCTTGGAAGTTTGTACCATAAACTGCCAAATGTGCCCAATGCCTCTGCCAAGCCCGTGGGGACGACCCGGTCACTCCCAAAAGTTCATCCCGCAGACGGTCGTACGTGCTTGACTTTGCCACCATGCCCACGGGGATGTTCTGGTTGCTCCTAGAACTTCGTCTCCCCTACTTCTGAATGCGTCCGATGCAGCTACCATGCCCATGGGCATGTTCCAGTCACTCCCGAAAGTTCATCCTAACATTGTTGAACGCAGGCAACCCTCCTGCCATGACCATAGGGATGTTCCAGTCCCTCGGACAAGTTTGTCCTGTGCACTGTCGAATTGTTGCGGTCCCGATTTTTTTTCCCTAACTTTTTTACACCATAAGGGTCAGCTCGACTACTAAAACCTCTCATAACTTGCTGTCCCATTTGATCCTTGAGTTCTTTTCTTAGATTTACGTCCCTTAAGTTGTCCTTCAGGATTAACTAATGAATAAAAGATATGTTGGATAGGTAAGACAACTCTTAAACCTGTCACAACTTGCCTTGGTTGAAGAAGACAACTCTTAACTTTAACCTAAGCTCTTAAGCAAGGAAGACAACTCTACACCTTGTATA
>BNST01002741.1:0-44097 GCA_019650275.1 Xylocarpus granatum | reverse complement strand
TATTTGGATTTTAGGAATTGGCTTCCTGGCCGCGTCTCCCCTCCCCCGTCCTCCCCCTGAGTTTTGAGATAACGTGAAACGTCTGCTTTTCTTTTTCTTGTTTTATTACCCCCCGATAGCCGACTACGTGCTTTTTTTTTTCTTCACAAGAACTCTGAAACATGGAAACTTCGAGATTCTTTTCGCCTGACTTCTGCCATATATTTTCCTGTAACTTCTTTCCTCCCCCCTACAGATCGTAAAGTCCTTGCTCACAAGTTAAACCTCCTGTAACAAGAATGAACCAACCGTATCTTCCAAGTAATTGCTCGTCATCGTCAGAAAGTTCATCTTCTATTGGCAATTTTGGATACCTCTGCGGTCCAACCAGTTCTAGGGTTTATTGCTACAAGTTTCTAAATGTAAGATCAATCCATTTTCTCACCAATAAATTAAACTATTGCTTTGCCCAGTTCTGCATTTGTATTCAATGTATTGCGCACATGGCCAATGTATGCTTTGCTTAGGTCTTATAAACCCTAAATGACACAGCTTATTTAGTAACCTATTGACAATTACGTGTGAAAGAAAACATGAACAAATTTAAGAAAGGAAAAAAACCTATAAATTAATAATAATTTACAGGGAATATCATTTTCAAATGACCATCTTTGTAACAGCTATGTGAACTGGATGATCAACCACTACCATAAGATCATTAGAAAAATGCCAAAGAAAATCTGCATTACAGCTTTCCATGTAATAATAAAACATGGTGAAAGTCTTCAGGGAAACGAATGAAACAGTTCAAATACAATATTGTTTATTATTTTTCTGAAAGTTCAAAAGAGACTACCATTTAGGTCCTTAAATATTTGTGTTTTCACAAATGAGAGTAAATGTTTTTTATTATTTTTATCAAATACATTCGTAATTGTTTTTAAGATAACTGAACTGCCCTCAATAATGGTAAAAATTGATTGTTTATAACAATAGTTTAATCTTCTTAATAGAGTTTTTAAAACAATAGATTATGTTCATTTGAAATAATTTGAAAACTCAGGGACCTAGACGATAATAACCAAGTCGAAATCTCGATAGAATAGGTCAAAACTGAAGGGAGTCCAACGGAGGGAGGAAGTTCTGTAAGAGATGGGAGAGTTGGTGATTGGGAGGAAAAGGTGTTTAGAAATTAGAGTTTTGAAGGCTTGCCAGTACATAAATCCACTTTCTTTCTTTCCTTTATTATTATTATTATTATTTTCCTTGCACTAGCTGACAGACTTCACATGCTCAGACCCACAAACATTATTAATATCTTGTCCACATGGAATCGGAAGGAAACAATGACCATCAGGAATACCAGATCTCATCCCCTCCCTCTTACTTCTCACAAGCCAACTCTTAATTCTTATTCCCTTTATTGAGATTTGCACTTGCAGTTTTCTTTGTTCTTTATATATAAAACAAATGATGTTATTACTACCAATTTAAGAGGTCCTGGTATTCTGTAGCCCGTAGCAGCCTGGCTGCTTGCTTTGCCTTTCCTAGAGAGAGCCAAAAGACACAGAATTCTTGTGTTTCTGTGAGGAAAAACAAGAAACATCTCCTCTTGGGTCTGCAAAAAAAAGAAAAAAATTCATTTGTTGTTATTCCTTAGAAGGTGGAAGTCTTGTGGTTAACTGTTTCTATATTGGGTCCCTTCTCTTCTTCCCTTCATCATCCCATTTCATCATTTGTTTTGCTTTTGGCTTTTGCAGAAGATATTGTCTGCCTTATTCTGTGAATTTCAAAGAAAGTATATTTTATCTTACTGCTCATCTTGCATGTTAAAGACATATTGTGGGGCTCTCTCTATCTTTCTTTTTCTCTTTAAATCTCTGCTCATTCATTCTCTTGTGCCATTCGTAAAATTCACCTAAACAAATAAAGTGAAACAAGTCTAAAAACAATAAGCCTGCAAGTATTTATTGTAAAGAGAAAGTTTGCACACACAAGAGAGACTAGTTTTTACCTCATAAGTTGCTATGAAAACATGAGGCTTTTGAATAGTTTATGCAGATTCTACGTCAATGCATGATGTTAATGTTCTGTTCAAACTCAATATCTCTTCTGGGTTTGCTGAATTTTATTTTAATTTCTCATTTTTTTTCCTCAGAGTTGGGATGTTCAAACCATTGTTAAATGAGTGATGAAAGCTGAAGAAGTTACACGTATTTCTTCTTTGTTGAGTTGAAGAGAAGTGAAGATGTCAGCAAAGCTTATATATTCCATGTCAGATGAAAATCCAGATCTGCAGAAGCAGATTGGATGCATGAATGGCATTTTTCAGCTCTTTGACCGCCACCATTTCCTCGGTGGCCGCCGCATTCACCATAACCAGAAAAGGCTTCCGGCACCAGGTATTTCTTCTTATTTCATGGAAATATCTCGGTTCATATTCTGTCAATTTATGTCAGTAATATATTCTGTCTGGCACTCTTTCTAAGAAGCTCCGCTCCCATGCGTTAACCCAGTAACATGTCCATGAATTTTTTTGCACAAGAACGATTAACATTCTTAAGCCTTGGCTTGTGAAAAATTGACAATCATTTTTTGTGTAGTCTCCCGAATTCGGATGAAATTGTTGATTCCAACCTCATTAGCTCAAAATCCAAATTCAGCATTTCAGATTATGCTTCTTTTCATATAATTGCCTTCCAGTGATCTAAATTTTTGTGGTTTTGAACGGGAAAATGAAAAATGCATTTCGTAGGTGTGGAGCCACTGCATGTATAATACTTTCCACAACTCACATTTAAGTTTTCTGCAGGCCAAAGTGACAGCCTTGGAAAAAAGCCCAACAATTCATTACAGCGACCAACAGTAAGGGTCTGAATCCAAATTGCTCCATTATTGGAGATATGTGAAAACCATTGCAGCTAAAGCAACTTAAAATTGCAGGAAAAGAAGACGAAGAAGGTCGTGAAGGAGAAACAGAGGATCCCCACTGAATCATCCAGAGCCTCTTTTTCATCTTCCTCTTGTTCATCTAGTTTATCGTCAATTGACAATAAACACTCAAAGCTAGAATCATCTTCATATGGTAAAACAAACTTCCCCGGAACCTGCAGTCAGGACTCACCGGTATACGAACCAAATAATTCTTCGCAAGTAAGCCGACAACCTGTTGATATTAGAGACGCTGTCAAAGACTCTATGTACAGAGAAGCCCGTGAGTTATCAATTAAAACTGCAACCAAAGAGAATAAGGGGTGCCAAACCTTGAAATACACGGATTCTCCAAGGCCTTTGCAGCAGCCAAAATCTGGTAAGTCCAGAGTTTCAGGTGAATCATTTCGGGTTCTTTCTAGGCTTCGAGAAGATGGCCCTTTTGCAGCAAAGGATGCTCCTCGGTTCTCTTATGATGGACGGGAATCACGGGAAGGACTTAAGTCTAACATAAAGCTCAAAGAGCTCCCAAGGCTATCACTGGACAGTAGAGAGCGCTCCATGAGGGGTTCTACCGCTGAAATGAAATCAAATTATCTCCTAGGCGATATGCAGAAAATCAACGGAAACCCCAACAATATCTTGAACCAACAGCAGGAACTGGGAAGTTACAAGCGACCATCTAGTGTGGTAGCAAAGTTGATGGGATTGGAAGCTTTCCCAGATTCTATGTCAATCAACAAGAATCAGCCAATTCGGATGAAAACATTTCCAGATGTGGAATGCGATTCCTTCCCAAGATTATCAAGGACCAATGAAAACAGGCAAAATCAAATGTCTGGCTCTCCAAGGAATTCTATTAAGGAACCAGTCTCACCACGCATGAAAAATGCCAATCCATTAAAGAAGCCTATTGCAAGCTCCAAGTTTCCAATAGAACCTGCTCCATGGAAGCAGCCAGATGGGAGTAAAGGTCAAACACCAACTTTAAAAGGTCAAGAATCTCCAACCAGAGCTCCAAAGTCCTCTCTTTCTGTTTATGGAGAAATTGAGAAAAGATTGGCAAAACTTGAGTTCAAGAAGTCAGGAAAGGACCTAAGAGCTCTTAAACAAATACTTGAAGCAATGCAGAAGACTAAAGAGATCTTAGAAATCAGAAAAGACAATCATGCTTCTAACTTTGTGTCTGAAATAGGCAACAACAGTGTTGATCAGCGCTCAAAATTAGCAAATTTGGAAAACCTAAAAAGCAGGGATCCAACTTCTACTTCAGTTAAAGGCATTAGTTCTCCAAAAAGTTTTAGATCTCCAATAGTGATTATGAAAGCAGCCAAACCCATCGAGAAAGCCAGTAATTCCGCCTCAGCAACTCAAAATGAGAGTTCATCAGGTCTCCTAAGACTCCGCACCGGTGACTCTGCAGCTAACAGAAAAGAATCTGTTGGCAAGCAAGCAAATGACCCAATTCTAAGAAGCAATCACCGTAGGGACCGTTCCAGCCAACCCTTGCATCTGACAAATAAGAATACCAGTGTCGAAAGTTTACGGTCAGCACAAACATCAAAGAGTTCTCATCCTACAACCGGAAAAACCAAGTCAAGCAAGTGCTCTGAACCCATGAACCCACGACTGCAACAAAAGAATCTTGGACTGGAGAAGCAATCTCATTCCAGAACCCCGTCAGTAGATTTGAGCAGGTCTGGAGGTCAACCAACAGAATCAGGTTCTCCACATAAGAAATCTAGACCCAAATCTTCATATAAACAGCAATGTGACAACCAATTGAATGATGTCAGTACTGACATGCGAGATTTGGGTAACCTAGGTGAAGATAGTTCTCAGCAATCTGAGAGCTATATAAGCATGGCATCGAATATTGACAGTGAAGTCACCAGTATTGATAGACCTGATAGGATCAGCAGCACTTTCTTCCTGCAACACAGCCCCAGAGTAGGTGTAAACATTTTGCTCCTTGAAATATTATTTAGGTGATCTTATTAACAGCTTTCATGTCTCTCATTCAGGATCCAACAGCAGGGTGTACTGAAGACAGATCAACAGGAGAACCTGCAAGGGCTGGACCTGAACAACCAAGTCCTGTCTCTGTTCTTGATGCAACATTCTACAGAGATGAACCACCATCTCCTGTGAAAAAGATATCACATGCTTTTAAAGGTGAGGCTCTCATCGGCTTTTCTACACATTATATTCACTGCATTAAACACAGATTAATTCAAGTTCCATTTTTGGATTGTAAAACAATGGCTAAATATGTTAATGAGTTCATTAATCCAATGAAAATTGGAAATGTTTTACATGTAACACACAACAATGAATGCAGACATGGTAGTCAATGAATGACACTTCTATATCCAACAGTAGAACTATAACTTCAACATAGCTATTAGCAAGTGACCAATATAGGAAGGAATAGTTGCTCTCCCCTGATGAAAACCTGAGCTCCCAACTTCATAATTTATCAGGTTACCACTTTGCCTCAACCACCAGCAGATCACACCTATAAATGATTAGAAAATTTAAAATTCATGCAAACACGTTCATACTGCACCGTGAAACACAAAATTAAGAAAATTGTTCATAGACATGAATTACAAATTTGTGGACAGCTCTACATGTAAATTATGACAAAACAGATGAAAGAAAATCAATTCTTACAGCAATTTTTGTTACAGAATCTGAGGATTCATGTAATGGTTTAATTTTTCTTACTACAGATGATGAGCCCCTGAATTCTGATGAAGCAGAGTGGAGTTTACTGGATTTAAATCATTTATCTAACTGCAGAGAACCCAGTATCAGCTCTGACACAAAGCACTTGGATGAGAATGATATGCATAGAAACCCCACTCAAGATGCACCCATCTATGACAGCACAGATCCGAACCACAGATACATTTCAGAAATACTGTTAGCATCAGGTCTCCTCAGAGATTTTGATTCTCATGTCATGACTCTTCAGCTCCATCCATCTGGCCACTTAATCAACCCTAACTTGTTTTTGGTCCTGGAACAAGCCAAGACAAGTAACAGCCTTTCAAATGATGAACACAAAGGTAAGAATATAAACCATTCGGAACGGAACACTGAGAAAGCCCAGAGGAAAGTGATATTTGATGCTGTTAATGAAATTCTACTCCACAAATCAGCATTGCAAGAGTCTTCCAACACATGGTTCACATCAAGTAAGCTGGCTGACAAAAGGTCAAGTGGGCAGCAGCTTTCTTCCAACACATGGTTCACATCAAGTAAGCTGGCTGACAAAAGGTCAAGTGGGCAGCAGCTTCTGAAAGATTTATGTTCAGAGGTAGATCGTCTACAAGCTAGCAACTCTAGCTGCAACTTAGATGATGAGGATGACATTTTGAGAAGCATCTTATGGGAAGATCTAATGCATGGATCCACAGATTGGACACATTGCCAGATTGAAATTTCCCAGCTGGTCTTGTATGTTGAGAGGCTGATCTTCAAAGACTTAATAAGTGAGATTGTGCGAGGTGAGACAGCCGGTCACCGAGGCCACCCTGGTAGGTATTGCAGACAGCTGTTTTCCAAGTAGTTTAGTGATGCAAATTTCAGTTTAATATTTCAGTTACCTCTCATTTCTCCATCTCTCTTCCAATAGGAGGGGCATTGGGGTGGGGGGAAGGTTAGTCTGTATTTTTAATGTCTTAATTGTTTAGAACAAAATGATAATAATCCTAGGTGCAGATTGATCCTTGTTTAACCTTGTAAATCACTTCTAAGTGCTTTTAACATACATGTAACAAATGTATATGCAAGTATATGCCAACCCTTTCAAAGTTTTAATTGCAGAAATGCTCCCGCAAAATTACCTTGTAACAAGAACTTAAATATTTTGTTTGTTACTGCACTGTGAAATAAAAAATCAAATGACTGTACAAGACAATACATAATACTGCAACTACAATTGCTTAATAACACCACCAAAATGTCGTTTTATTTTTTCCCTTTTGACAACATCCATCACCAGATTGAATACCCACCATTTGATGCATCAAGTTACTACCTGAACTTAATAGAAATTACAGAGACAAAGTTCCCTTCAACCTTCCATAATGAGCACCACTCTAAACCAGTCCTATTTGTATTACATCACATCAAAGAAGCTAAAAATTTAGATGTGATATTACTATTAACACTAATAATTAAATGGAAATTCTCCATGTTATATTTTGAGGGGTAATCCATTTATGCGCTATGTATATCAAACATTTTTTTTTCACAAAGGTGATGACAGGAGAAATAACTTCAACAAAAGATACTTAAATACAAAAATTCTCAAAAATGATATATGCCGAGGAAGTTTAAGATTGATAAATTTATTTACTATACCATGCACCTGTGATATCTGAAACAATAATGATAAGGTCTTTACACTGTTTACACTTTTGATCAAATGAGTTAAACCTAATAATTGACTAGTAATTAATTACCAAATTATTATCCATCAAAAAGGGAGATAAAAGAAACTGATTTCCAAGTTGTCCAATACAATTCTACTATAATGGAGAGAGCAACATTACAAGGTAATATCTTTAAGTAGATACCATAGAGAAATTGGAATTTAATAAACGTATCTTCATCATTTCATAATTCTTCACACCAATCCATCCAATGGATAATAACTTTATGTTGTTCAAACACATCATCAAATAAATAAAAAACCAAAAACAATCAGCAAGTAATTCTCAAGTTATTCATCAACATGCTGACAGACAACAGAATGGGAAAAACATGGCAAGAAATCCCTATTGCATTACCAAATTATAATTAAATTATTCCTACTTTTTCCTGACTAGTGACTAACACATTTGCACCTATGAATGTGATATTCTCCAAGTCAGTTTGGCAAGCTAGATGATAATTGCACAATGATAGACTTTCATTTTCCAATTCATTGCAACCACCATTATAAGTCATTGTAGCTTTCAGTTATGCACAAACCAACCTTTAATCAGTAAGGAAATACTCGCATAAACTTCTATCAGCTGGGCAGATAAATAGAAACAATGTTGCAATTCAGGGTTATATGATAAGCAATAATGACTAATAAACATAGCATTGCTTCAAATTAAGTATGCTCTACATTTGATTTGAATAAATTTGGCACCCAAGAACCAGGAATACAAAGTCTGAAAGTCATTGGTGAAGAAATCTAACAATCCTCACATTAATTGATTACAACATCCAAGTACAATAGCTGAGGTATTAAAAATGGTTAAAAATAAATAAAGAAATTATTAAATCCGAAAAAAAAATTGTAAATTACTGTGACTTTCTCTGTTTTCAAAGTTGGGAACAAAGCCTCTATAATCACTATTGATGGAGTTGAATTATAACAGTTTTGAAGAAACAGGAAAATTTCTTTCAAAGACTTGTGCAAGCTCGTGATTATAAATGTGCTAAACGATTGAAAAGACTTTAGAAAATAAAAATTTCTCCCTTCCTTTTTCTATCATAATTTCTTTATACCAATTACTAGTTCCAATCTAACCAAGCCTCAATGATTGAAACAGGGACTCGGTAAATCAAGTACTTGGCTTAAATGATCCCAACTTTTACAACTGAAGCAGACCATAGTCCAAAATGTTTTCCATTTACCAAATATGTTAAGTCAATATTTTATCCTTTCGTTTACAATGATCAACTAAGAATCCATTTCAAAATGGTTGTAATTATTTATTATAATGTTGGCCAACAGAATTCAAGACAGAATAAGTAATATTTTTCGCTTCAGTTTTCTTTATCATTGAGGGGAATGCATCAAATTCAAAAAGCAAATTTAATGAAGCTTAGAAGATGATGCTAACTTTCCTACTTTAGCACATTTAAAGATCAGCTTGCTGAAAATCAACACACTCTGGTCTTCTCATCGTTAACAATAAAATTGACAGTATATTAATCATACAGAGATTCAATTACAATCAGAACATTATAAATCTGCTGTGCAAAGAACAGATCAACAGAATGAGCTAGAAGTCGAAACAGTCATGCATCCATTCAGTATATGATCATAAAAGAAGCAAACGAGAATTTGATAAAAAAGAATCACAGAGGTCTATCATGGCCACTGTCATGCACCTACCTCAAAAACTTGTTAGAATGATAACATTCCCCACTAGCAGTTTGTAAATCCTTTTAAAAAGGTCCCTATTCTGAAAATCATAGGCCCTTGAAGTTGACTACCTTGGAACCAGCTACTGCAGCTGGTTTCCTTGAAAAGTATACAACTCTAATCATACTAACCTATTTCACAACTGAGCCAATTCCCGTGTGTTCTCCATGGTATCTTTCAGAATTTCCTCAGCTCTCCTTTTTTTCTCATCCTTCTCATTATCCTTGCAAAACCATGGAGCAATGTTGCCAACATCCTTGTTTTGTGAACTGAATTTTAGTGTCTTACCTATCAGAGTCTTTCCCATACCAACCTTAAATTGCACGGGATGCCTCTGGTCCAAAAGAGCACCTTTTGGTTCCTCCTCTGATTCACATACCCTATTCTTCATTGCTTCAATAGCTGGAGCAAAAGTTTCCATCGCAGAAATGTGATTGCCCACCACATGCTTTTCTAAAACAGGATTTTTCAAAGCTACTTCCTTAGAAAGCTTATCTGGGAGAACCACAGAAGATACCTCCTTCTCCTCAAAATGCAAAGGTGAACAAAGAAATGGATTAATTTCTGCTGCTTGTTTTTCCTTAGAATTGTCTCCATGAGCAATGGACAAAGGCCCTTCTGGTTCATTTCCAGAAAACCACTGCTGCAAGTTCAACATTGACGTTTCCATCTTTCTCTGCTGCTTTCCCAGTTCAATCTTTTCAATGCGAACGTCAGTTGCTCTCTCGTTCGGAGTGGGCAATTGAAGATTAGTCTGGGGATCAGGAAAAGCAGGCAACCAGGCTGGAACGTGTTCACTAGGAGGCTCTTCACCAATCTGCAAAAAACTGGGCTTTGGTTTCCGATCTTTAACAACTGGGAAATGGGGCATAGAATATGCAAATGGAACTGCTGTATTTTCACTAGTATACTGAATAAGCTCCGAAACTATGCCTGAACTTGCAAGACAATGATCAACATCAGAAGCACCTGAAAGCCCTTGTGCTGATCCCAACTCTTCTAATGCTTGAAAGATATCAAAAGCATTACCCTCTGTCCTACCAGCTAAATTGGCACAGAAATCTGCAGCCTTTCCTATACTATGTATATATCTAACTGCAATGTCTGATAGTGTCCCAAGAGCAGACTGTTGAAAAGTCTGAAACCCCACTTTCTCACATATCTGGGCTACAGCAACCTTGGCAATTGCTTGGGCAAAGTCATCACCACCAAATTTTCTCTTTCTGTGCATTTTTTCGTGCTTACTTCCACTCTCTCCACCTCCATCGCTCATATTCAACTCCTCATATCACTTCTTTGCTTCAAATAATATATCCAAATGCAACATTCTTTCCAAAAGAATCCCCGAACAGTTGCATTGTTCACCTACTAGCCATTAGTTTACCATCCAAGCCATTTAAGGTAGCTAAGATAAAGGAACAGAAAATATATATATACATATATATTATTTAACCCCACGAATTAGAAATTACAATCTAATGAGCTTTAATTTAATACAGATCTACAGATTTTATTTCATATTGCGCCTATTTTAAATATAAGTTTACACGCAATTGATTAACGTTGACTTTCATTATGAAACTTTAATTCATAAACATCATGGCCCAATTTTTTTTCCTATTCTTTTCTTTTTCCTTCATTTTCTTGGCAAACAAAAACAGTTCTTACAAACCCTAAAAATTGAAATTTGAAGCCCGGTAGCGAAACGAATTAGAATTTAAAAAAAAAGAGCATTGACCACGCAATGTTTCAAAATAGTTGACCAAAACCAATGCGTACCAGTTAACTCTAGCAACTTCGCATCGACTCCAGCATTGAAGAACCAGAAATTCAGCTCACACTAGCAAAACAAAATAATCAGCTTCGATTAGATCACAAAAATAAAAAGCCCTAGAACGAGGCGATTTGGGATATTATTGAGTGGATTAAAACCCTAGTTAAATCTCTGAATCAAAGGAAGACAAAATGTCAGTAATGAGTTCTAGGCTAGCTCAGACGGTGGCTTGAGAGCTCTTTAAATAAAGAAAGATAACACCATCAAATGACATCCGCCTCCGTAGCATAGTGGTAGTGCGTTCGCTTCGTAAGCGAAAGGTCGCGAGTTCGATCCTCGCCGGGGGCTATATTGTCTTTTCAATTTTCCGGTACTCTACGGGCATCGATCCTGCAACAAGGTCCAACTTTTTATTGGGCCAGGCCTAATAGTTAAATTCAGGCCATTGACCCTAATTAAGAAGTCCAACAGTACATTGGACCGAATAACTTTTCTCTAAACGTACACTATGGCTTAGCCCCTTTTTTAATTTTAATTTTTATAAAACAATTAAAATTTCTTAACTCAGTTGAAAATGTAATAGATGCTTATTTAGAGTCAAAACATGAATAATTAATTGATCCCTCCTTCCTAAATCATATGTATACATATATATATATATATATATATTTTTGCATTTTTGACATGAATTAATGGTGAGACCATTAAAGCCATCATCTTCCATTCCTAAAATGGAAAAGCATATGATTCACAATGGATAAGGATTACATTCAAAATGATTAGATTACCATTGTTCTACTTGATAAAATCATTCAATGTCAAATATATAATTTTCGTTCACAATCGACGTCATTAAGTTCTTAATTAATATGTTTTTGAAGTGTAACTTGGTGATTAGTACACTGAACTTTTAAATTGAAATGTTTAAATTTGTATTTTTTTTTAATTTTTATATTAAATCTACACATGAAAATTCAAAATATTGAGATATCTTGTATAATTAACCAAACCCTAAACACTTGATCTAGAGTATAATGATTTGGAATCCTTTGTAAATGAAAACCTTTTGATGGTTGCCAAAAGCAAGCAGATGATGCCACTTCTTCTCAAGTCATTCACTCATAAAACACAGAAGATTGAATGCTAAATGCTAATTGTTTTAGATGGAGGAGATACCTTTCTATTTTATGATTGTTATTTTTAGGATATATTTGAAGTATTTCACATCTTGTTTTATAGTCGTTATGAAATAAATTTATTAAATTTAAATATAAATAAAATAATGCATAATAATTTTTAAATTACTAAATAAAAACGGGTATTTATCAAATATATTAAATTTCATGTGAATTTTTTTAATTTTAAAAAAAATGAATTTTGGGTTGTTTTATACCATATGTATGCCAACAAAGTTTCGAAATCTGTAAGAAAATTAGTGCATATATCATACTCTAATCAAGCTCATGTATTCAACTGACATTAATGAAGATCAAGAGTTCATAAATTTAAGAGTTTGTTCTTGGTGAAATCTCGAAATTTCTCAACTTTCTTGCTCTTACCCTATACAAGATTTACCATTGCAAAATGTTGCTTCTATGCATATTTCTAAAGACATTTGTGATTGTTGTATTTTATCTAACTTATAATATTCATACCTCAACCTCAAACACACTTTAAAATTGGATACTATAGTGAATCTGCTTAAACTAATCATACCCTAGAAATAAATGCTTGTGATAATGCAAATATAATACGAGATGTCCATTCTAATTATTTGGCTCATAGAAGGAAAGTGTTGGTGGAGGAACAAATTAAGAAACCTATGGGATCCTCGGAGCAAAGCATGTGGGAATAAAAAGATACAAACCTCCAAATGTTTTAATCTTCGCTTCTTGTCCTCTCCTTCTGTTCTTTCATTTTCACTAAGGACCACTAACAAGCTTTTCACTTGATGCATCAGCTTTCATTCAGTCCTTAAATCCTACTCTTAAACATGTTAATCTTCCATTATCTTGTTGGATCTTGAGCGAAGTTGGTACTTGTACAATCCCTTTTCTCTTCCTCCCACATTTAAACTCTAAAATTCAATCAATTTAAACATTATTCAACCAAAGGTGGTCAGCAAACTTTTTGAAAGGAAAACTACGAACATGCATACCTTTCTTCCATGTACATTCTTTCCCATCACTCTTCTAAATTGTAAGTAATGAATCTTCTACAGAGGGAAAAGAGCAGTGGATTATACATGAATGATCATCAGACTGAGCCATGAAAGTGAGACCTCAGAACATGAAGCAAACAATGTGATCAGTGACACATGAACAAGTACAATTTACTAATAGATTAAAGCTGCAAAGTTTCACTTCATTCTTGCTCAAGCCCATGTTTATATTTATCACATATATCGCTCATCAAACCAAATTCCAGATTTAAGCAGAAGGAGCACTTTTTCTCTGTACAAATAGCCTACACTCGGTCATCCAACTGATCAAAAACATGAACGATGAAAAACATATGTTGTTTTCATTTTCAAACTATTCATTCAACATCATTTGCTCTTTGTTTTTTCCTATGACAATCAAAAAGAAAATTCAGAGTTTTGATTTTCAGTCAACCGGAGACCAAAAATTATAGAATCCAACATAAAATTATACACAAAATTATACTTGTACTCTCCATAGTATTAAATAAGTACTGTCTGCATCCCTCTTCTGGATAAGTGGAATAATGTCAAATAAATGGATTTGAAGAGCATGCCTTTTCCTCTCTCCTGTTGGAAAAAAATTGAACCATGCTTCTTCCGGAAAGAGGGATTTATTATTCTCTTTCTCCTGCAACTGTGGTGCTGCTTTTAGTTATTTAGAAGGAAACTGCTGCTCGTTATCTGGCTGGCTACTGCTGCTGCTGTGAGAAGGAAGATACCTAGGAGTCATGCTGAAATGGAAGGGTCTCATGGACTGACTTATGGAGCGTAGAGGTGGGGAAAGAGAATTTGAAAAGAGATTGTGTGAGCTCGAGCTCAACATCTGAAAGTGGTCTATTTGTCGCGGATCAATCTCAACATGTGAGGGAAACAGTGGTTGAGTTGCTCCAGGAGGACACACCAAAATCTGAGAGCCAGATGATAGAGATAACGTAGAGGGCAATGGCACAAGATTGAAATTGTGAAGGTCTTCTGTTTGTGATGTAAATCCATGGCTTCCTAATTGAGACATCGGAAAATTTGAGGAATCCAAATGATAATAAGAACCAAATGGCATAGCATTATTAAACAAACTGGGGAAGGAAGAATTATTCGGCGCGGGTAGGAAGTTGATAGGTGAAACTTCTGCACTGAGGCCTCCTTCATTGACGTATTGTTTCTCTTCAGTTCCTTTAGTCCAACTTTCTTTCTCATTTACTGTTTCCCTTATAGCTTCTTTAGACTTGGCCCTCCGAAGAGCATCAGAACTCCACATATTCGGTCTGGGTAATCCTTCTGCATCTTCCCAATTCATACTGCCGTCGATTCTAAACCCTTCCGTGTTAGAATGGGAAGAACCAACTTCATTAGAAGCTAGAATTTCTAGATGGTTTAGACCAAAACTCCCTGGCGGTACTGGGAGAGGAGGTAGTTGATCAATTTCATCTTTTGCCTCATTAAGTAACCAATCAACTACCTTGCTCGGTTGACTAAGTCCAAGCCTGTCTTGAAGATCGTATAATTGAATCGCAGTGGGAACAGAAAGCCTTACTCGCCTGTCTCTCAATCCTCTTGTGGTGCAAACTTTGCTATGTCTGTCTTTACCTCCAAAAGCACGGGAGACGCGCACAATTCTTGGATCCTTCAATCTTAACCATGGTGATGGTGAACGAGATGAATTCTTGGTGATGATCTTCCCCTCGCTAGCATTAGCTTCTTGTTTTGAAGAAGAATCTGCTTCTTTGGAACTGGAAATCATCTCATGTTTTTCATTTTTTGTGCGCATGCAGCTAGCAGTAACGATAGATAGATATATTATATATCCGATAAAAGAGTAGGAAACTTAGAATTTCTTCCCTAATTCCTGAAAACAGGCTTTGCTTCAAAAAGCTTCTTCAACTAGTTTGGACAGATTTTAAGCAGCCTGATCTAGAAAACGAGAAGAGAAAAAAGAAAAAAAATTAGAACCTGCTGTAAGAGGTAGTGTGTTACATACATAACAAGTAAGGAAGAAGTAAGGAGCAATACTCCGCAAATTAAGCACAGAAGTCAAAATTTAGCATTCAGATAATTTTATGTTGGATCAGTCAACTACTCTCAAATTTATATCTGGTAAGAAAACCTAGATCACAGTGGGTAGCTTCTGCCGTGAATAAGAGGCAGCTGTGATGCATAGCAGAAGAGAGATAACATATTCTTGCAAGTAGTAAAGGGTAAAATTATTGCAGGTTAAGCTTTTCATAGAATTAATGATTACTTACAAGAATTGCAAAAATTCTATTCATTGTGTGGCGGAAAGCTGTAAGGATTCTGCGAGTGCCGCCTTTGAAAGCACCTTGTAAAATTTGGTATCAGGGTCAGCTGAACTGCGTTGTATGAAATTCAAGGTTGAAATTTGATCTTGATTGCAGAGAATAAACTTATTTATGAAGTTGAAGCATTTGAGAAAGGAAGATGCCGGAATTCAACCGACCATGCTCCACAGAAAAATTGAAGAAAAAAGCAATGGCACAAATCCTGCCACGTGTAACATCTCGCCGTCGGCCCAATAAATGTACTATTGAAATCTTATCATTTTCTTCATCACGCATATTGAACAATCAGTGCCTCTTGACAAATCATTAGGGCTAATCTTTCTCCGTTTAAGGTCACAATTTGATGGTTTAATTTGAGTGCAACACATGTTTTGAGTAACACATCTCTCAACACATGTTCTCGGTAAGTTATATCTTCTACGCAAGAAAAAAAAATGAAATTTCAACGGGGGACCATGCCATGCTGCTGCACATTTGTAAAGTGGCAAGGCATGCTTTATCGACAACTACGAAAGGTTTCGCAAACCGAATCCCTATCACATGGGGACGATGAATGCACGCCTAGCTAGTATTAAGAAAGATGTTCTTATAGATAATTGGATTTCGATACGCTTTAGGTTGTCAATATGTGTAACTCAATCATTCCAACTATTATCATACCCAATTCGCATTCACTTATAACAAGGAGTTCACAATTCAATGACTCTACAGCTGACAAGTGACAATCTCAATATTTGTAAGTCACAAAGGAAACCCAACTTGAACATATAGTTTGTGAATAAGAGTGGGAGATTATACTGAATGAGAACCCACAAAGAGGAGAAAATTTAGTAAGGCAAGAGAGAAATCTACCGGGATTGAAGTCCATTCGTAGGCTTAAAAAGTTGTGGTGTATACTGTACGAGCATTGTCATATTGATAGCAACTTCAGAAATTGGCTGGGTGAGGGGCCAACATATATACGTTTCTTTGAAAACATCCACCGTGTGTATGAAAAAAAAATAAATAACAAAAGAGAGGACCACACGCCTTTTCCTTCCGAGAGATATGCATGGAGCACGTTGAAAGCTAGCTAAAGACTGACAATCGTCAAATATAGCAACAGAATTTCAATATAATTCATTGAATGATAAATGTATTTAAGAACAATTAATTAAGAAAAATATAGAGATGTGTGAAGGTTTACTCACTCTTCTTCTTGTTCATCGACCTTTGAAAAGGATCTCCAAGCCCAGTATGGATTTCCCTTTGCTTCAATGATTAGGACTTACATCATCCCAAAAGACGTGGGTCCCGATTTCAAAAACCCTAGCTTCAGCTAATTTTCTTCTGGGTTTCTGTTGAATATATCCTATAAGATCCTGACACTAAAATCTAGGGCAACAACAGAGAGTGGGGCAAGTAGATTTTGTTTTCAATCTGCCATGAATGTAGAAATGACTTTCAATCCAAAGAGAGAAAAAATATATATGAAGAGACTGAGCCATTTACAATAAGCAGACACAAAGTGCAGCAATTTCTTAAGCCCTTGAATAACATAGCAATGGTACAATCTCTTGAAACTAACCTCTTGAAGTGGTGAACAACAAACAAGAGATCGAAGAAAGAATTTATTTTTATTTCGTTTTGGGTGACAAAATTAAATCAGGATTGAAAGATCTAAGAACCCGCAAGCTAGAAGATCTATTTTCAATTTTCCTTGTGATGAATTCCAAAAGGAAACAATTTACAACTCAATAGTAAATAGAGGACACACAAGCGGAAAATTAAGAAAATGATTTTCTCGGACAGAAAATCCTTGGCCTTTTCTTTCCTGACAAAAGAATAGAGATTAATTATAATATTAGTTATTGATTGGGTATGTAAGAAAAAAAAATAATACTATAAAAGCTGAGGAAAAGCCTATACCTAACACAACTTGAGTCTTAAAGTAAAAGAGAATGAAAAGTAATTGTCAAAGTGTTCAGAAGGGACGGTTTCTTCTACTTTTAACTGGAACTTCTTCAATGACTTCGACCATATTCATTTCAAAAACAAACAGAGAGACAAAGAGGACTAATTCACTCAATGGTTGTTTGCAGAAAGAAAGAGATGGGAGAGAAGCTTTTAGGGTTTTGTTATCTCTTTCTCTATAAAAAGAAGTCCAGAAGAGAAGCAGTAGATATTGTGGAAGGCATCGCCAGAGGAAACAGTAGAAAGTTCACTCATCAGACCAGATCATTCAGATTGACTGATCCAAAGCAACAGTGCAGCTACCATTACTGCCAAATAAAATGGTCCCCAGATTCCATACACAAGTTCATTTACTCTCTCTTTCCTTCACTTACAATATCCCCGCCCCAATTTTCAGTACTACCGAGCAACTTACCTTTCAAATATTATATTCTTTGATCGTTTGACATGGTGAATGCCCGCCCATTAATTAATTGTTCCAGAAAGCACCGAACACTAAAACGATTAGCAACTTTTGTATTAAAAGATTCAAGTATATCTCTACGATTTTAAACAAGTTTCAGAGATTGCATTTGCTGATAAAGCATATATAGGAATTCTTGCCTGGAATTTTCCTATTTATGAAATAAATGTATGTGGCAAGCCCTTGAATTATTGCCAACACTAAGACCTAGCTAATATTTGCCATGTGAAAGCTACGACTTCTTTACCATACATGTCTGATCTGTTAAATTCAAGGAATAGTTAATGAATTGTTGACAATTTGTGTTACGTAGAAGACTAGTACTCCTTTTGCCATATTAACCATTTGAAGCCGAATTTCAATTAATAGGTTCGTACTTTGCAAAACGCCCATATGGAGAAAAATTGTCCCAATCATTCCTTATATTCAAGGAAATTAAGAAAATTTATTACCAGCAAACTAATAAGTGAAGGGAACCTTCAAATTAGAACCAATTCAATTTCAAACGGAGACGTGCCCCTAATTTCTATGATTATAATGTTAATCATGATTTCCTTCTCATATTTTTAGTTTCTTACCATTCAAAGAGACATAATTTTTGTGCTCAGATGTTCACAACTCCATGACCAACGTCATGTAAATATCAGTTGTTATTACTTGTAAATATAATGCCAGCACCAACACTGGTTTCAAATACTTTCACACTGCTGCACAACGAGAAAACACTGTTAAAATAGTACATTTTGTTAAAAATGGAACCCGTTGCTTAAAGCTAATAACTGCTTGCTCGTTTTATACAAAAATCCCCATAAAAAGAACCAAATGCTGCACTTAAATATAAAAAAAAATGAACGCGTTTATCTTCTCCGAGTCTCCCGAGGTTCTTGAAGAGTTTGCAGAGAAATTATTTAGTAGTACATTCATAGAAAAGAGTCCTCTCTCTCTCTCTCTCTCAATTACCGGGAGAAGACACAGGAAAATACACATCGGTCGAGCTTTACTATACAAATATAACTATATATTTTCTTACACAGTTTTAAATAGTTTTGTATGGATGGAGTGTCATTTTTTCATTGCAGGAAGTATGTGCAGTTTGCATTCTCTGCCATTTCTGGCATAATTCACAGCAAGCATTATTATTATTGGTGTTGTTGTTGGTTCTGATCACTTCGCTTTTTACCCTTCGATCATATTTCTAGGGTTTCACTCTCTACCTTTTTTCATGGGCTTATATTAACCCACATGGAAAACTGCAACAACTGAAGAAAAACAGCAATCCCTAGAAGGAAAA
This sequence comes from Xylocarpus granatum, assembly GCA_019650275.1. NCBI lineage: Eukaryota > Viridiplantae > Streptophyta > Magnoliopsida > Sapindales > Meliaceae > Xylocarpus > Xylocarpus granatum. Next base: position 25,052 of record BNST01002741.1, on the reverse strand, counting down.
GAGAAATAGAATTTAAAGCTACGCACATAGGAGACAGGAAAAAAAGGAAAAAACTAAAAAAAATAAACTATGCATACGAGCATAAGACAAAATCATAAGAAAAGAGACAAATACATACATGAACCCATCACCAATCCAGCAGCAAGTAAAAAGTTCCTCTCTTTCTGCCACTGCCATTAATTTTTTTGTGATCATGTTGATGATAGAGATAGTGGCCATATTTAGAGTGATGGTGATGGTAAGCAGCCGGGCAATTAGATACAATTTTGAGCCGTAATTCACGGAACAGAAACAATAATTTTGTGAAGCAACTGCACAAGTTTTTGTGCAGCAGGAGTTACAGCTGCTATTGATGTAAATTTTCACCTTTTTCAAGCAAATTCAATTCCCAAATCCTTGCTTAATTTCAAACACCTATCTATAGACTACAACAGACGCAATTCTTCTATCCTTTTCCTTTTGGTGCATAAAGCATGCATGTTATTTGGCTGCAATATCAGACCGTTGAATCCAACTGAGAGTACAGTAAAAAACAAATATGGAAAGGAGCAGACACAACAAAATGCATGCGCATGCGTGAGTGCCAAAGCAGTGAAACGAATATGAAAAAGTTCAGACATACATCGTAATGGCAAGACTCTCGAAGTTGTGCCTGGGGCCGAATATGTGAATCACTTGACTTACAAATGGTCGTACATGCAGCTCAAAACAAAAGTAGTCATATCAACTGCTTTAATCGATATCATGTCTTGACTCTAGCACAAAAATGGCCCCTCATCGGCTTGGTGTCATCGATTTATCTTGGTGTTTTGAAGAGAAACATGGATCACTAAATTTCTTTCCCGCAGGCCATTAATGTGCATGTGATGGACCTGGACTGGTTTTCATCTTATGGACTCTGCAACACACTGATCAAACTGAAAATGATCATTAAAATACATACATACATATATATATATACATACACTTTAATATTCTGATAAATTTTATTAATTGACATAATTAACACTCACAATCAACTAACATATATTTTTAATATTATAAATAATATTATCAGCACAAAAAGCTGATAAACGAAGCTATTTCGGAACTAGCTTTCTCAATCGTCCTTGCAATTTTCTCATTTCAAAACATTATCAAAATTTGATTCTCTTACAACTGAGGACATTTTGTGAACATACAAAAGCTTTCGTCATATTTGGTCTTGTATTAACTTACTATGTCACTTACTAACTTATATCATATCAAATATCCACCACATCAATTTATAAATGAAATTTTGAATCACTTATATCAATAATACTAATACTTTTCCTTTTCCAAATGACAATGAAACATGCATGGATGAAGTTATTATATGAAAACGAAATAGAGTAGAGATGTTTCGATCACCATCTTAGGACTAATTTCATGGGCTCGCACTCTAATTGATTCCAAAGCTTAAGTTTTGAATCGGAAATTTTTTTTCTAAATTTTTCTATTATGTTTCAAAAAAAATTAAAATTTATCAAATTAAAATAACTATACAAGACAGCTAAAATATTAAGAAACTAAAATTAGTAGATCAAATTTTTAGGAACAGTGGATAAAAGAGGGGGTTAGATGGTTACTTTTTGAAGTTGGAAAGTCAAAATGTGAAATAAAAAAATTTTAGGAACAATGGGTCAATTTTTAAGTTAAATATGTATTTCTTTTTAAAATTGAAGTGATCAAAATAGAAATAAGTATAATTTTAGGTGTAATTATAAAAAAAATTAATACAAAAAATTATATGAATTATTATTATTATTATCAAATAAGTCTTTCAACTTGAAATTCACTCAATGAAACACAATCACATGAAAATTTGTTTTTCTTTAGGCTATTTGATGTCCCCCATCACACCTAATAATATGTTTTGTATATGGGTGGACAACTTTGATTTGAATCTTTTTGATATAAAATCTAAAATAATTCAAAATTATTTATTTTTTTTTGGATCAAACTACTTAATCGATAATCAGAGACAAATTGTGACATCTCAAATCTAAGTTATAGTTATTTTATGATTTTGGGATTAACATATTAGAAGTTATTTTAAAATTATCAATTTGCATTAATTTTTAGGATTAAATATGAGATTTGGAATATTTGTGAAAGAAATAATTGTGAGATATAATATTGTTAGATTTAATAAATGACAATTATTTTAAGCATATTTTATGAGTTAATATTTTGGGTTAGATTTATTTAGTAATAAAGGCTCATAATAAGACTTAAAATGATTTTGTTCAACACTAAATTTTCCCAAAACCATAAGAAAAACCTAAAGTATAAATAGGTTGTATACACTTATTGCAAAGAAAGTTAAGGATTTTATACGAGGAGATTTGAAGATCGAAGGTAAGTTTAATTACTAATGATAATTTTTAAGAGTTTAACGTACAACTCGTTATGCAAAAATAAATTATTTAAAATGGTAAATATATAGTTTGATTTGTTGGTTAACTTTAGAGTACTTATTTGCTTATAAACAAGTATGGAACATGTGTATGAATTATGTTATCATGAAAATTTAAAATAATAAGCAATGTCATTAAAGAATTAAAACTTAAATATATATATATATAATTATCGATTTAATTTTTTAAATTAAAATTAATTTAAAAATGTTTAAATTATTAGATCTGTTGTGTTCGGTTTTGCCAACCATGTGCTCTGATCCTGGTCTTTGGCAATGTAATAATTAAGTGTGTTCTGAATATCAGAAAAATTTGTCGGTTCTTTGAAAAGACGATTCATCGTCGATTGAATAAGCGGGGTTCGCATTCCAAACCCGTTGTATCAATGACACGATGGGTTGTCTTCAAGGCTACTTGCGGTCATGCACGCACCGGATGAGTTGTCTTATCCTCTCCTTTTTTTTAATTTGGTAATGGAGTGTCTGTAATTTATTAAATATTTTGTGTACCGCAGGGAAATAATCAGACGACGAGTTCATAAAGGGTTCTAATAGCGAGCTTTAGTTTCCTTCTCAATTTCTCACTCCTTATCTCTAGCATGGCAGCGAAAGATAACGGTGTAAAATTACATGAGGTTAGCCAAGTCACTCCGCCGTCTTCGGACTCAATAATGACGGCCTTTACTCTTCCCCTCACTTATTTTGACGCTTACTGGTTAAAGTTTGGTCCGACAGAACGGCTCTTCTTCTATCAGATTAACGCGTTATCTTCTGATTTCTTCTACTCAGAAATCCTTCCCAAGCTCAAGCACTCTCTCTCACTCGCTCTCCTTCATTATCTCCCTCTTACCGGCAACATCATGTGGCCTGAAGATGCACAAAAACCAGCTATCTACTGCTTCCCAAACGACGGTGTTTCGGTCACAGTTGCAGAGCGTGACGCCGACTTCAATTTCCTCTCCGGCAACGGAGTTCGCGAAGCTGGTGCGTTGCATCCTTTTGTACCCCGGTTACTGATATCTGACGATAAGGCGGAGGTAATCGCTGTCCAAATAACGCTGTTCCCTAACGAAGGATTTTCTATTGGTATTTCATGCCACCATGCAGTTCTTGATGGGAAAAGTTCAACAATGTTTGTAAAATCTTGGGCTTATTTATGCAAAAAACTAGGCAAGGAAGAGGAAGACCCTTCTTTGTTACCCGAGCTAACCCCATTTTTTGACCGGTCTGTAATCAGAGACCCCAAAGATCTTTTCACGGTGCAATTGGATAGGTGTCTGGCTTTCGTCGGGTCGGATTCGAGTCGCAACAAACGAAGCTTGAAGGTTATGCCAATCTTTGTGGATGCCAACAAATTGGTACGAGCGACATTTGAGTTGAGCCGTGAAGATATTAAGAAACTCAGAGACAAGGTACTACTGTCTTTATCCGAGAAGGTTAATGAAACTGAAGTGAAACAACCAAAACAACTTCATTTATCAGCTTTTGTGCTTACGTTAGCTTATACAACCGTTTGCTTGGTTAAATCCGAAGGAGAAGAAGGTAGCAGAAATTTTGTCATTGGATTCACTGCGGATTATAGGAGCCGTTTGGATCCTCCAATTCCTGATAATTATTTTGGTAACTGTTTTGGGATACGAGCTGATGCTGCAAAAACAAGTGCATTAATGGGGGAAAAAGGGGTTGTTTTTGTTGCAGAGATGATAAGTGATTTGATCAAAGACATAGACAGGGACATTGTAGAAGGATCAGATGAGAAGGATGCAAAGTTTATGGAAATGATGAAACAAGGAGCAAAAACCATTTCGGTAGCCGGATTGAGCCGGTTCAATGTTTACAGGTCAGATTTCGGGTGGGGGAGGCCGAAGAAGGTGGAAGTTGTGTCTATAGACAGAACAGCAGCTATATCCTTAGCGGAGAGTAGAGATGGAGAAGGTGGTGTGGAGATTGGTGTTGTCTCGGAGAAGCAAGCGATGAGGGCGTTTACTTCTCTTTTTGTTAATGGCCTGAAAGACACATAATCCTCAATGTAATATCTATCCAAAAAAAGCATAATGTTACAATGATTTCATATTGGTCAATGTTTTGCTCTTGGGGAAGAAGCAATTGAATAAAGAGTGTATCACACACACACACACACAATGTCCATGTATTTTGAATAAAGAGTGAGAATCCACTTTGTGTTCGGAGTGAGTTAGCAGAACTAAAAATTGTTAATTCTTCCACTGATATTGGAGAATTAATTAATAGAGTTGTAGTTTATTGCTTGAGATCATTGAATAGAAAGAGCATCACCCTGAAGATTTTCTCTCGATATTTCCCTCTGCTTTCCTTGCTTCCAAGCATTGCAGTTATGTTTACTTCCGTGTTTACTCCGATTAACGTTTAAAGTACCCAACATATATAGAACAATTAAATGAAAATGACTAACAAAACAACAATCAAAAGGAAAGAAAAAAAATCAACAGCAAACAAACATTCCAAGAGAGTAAGAAGTTCAAAACACAGCAGGATTGGTGGATGGTTACGCAGCAGAATTCAAAGAGAGTAATGAATTAAGTATGAATTTCATTTTTGCATTGTGCATGTTGTGGCATTTAAAGAACCGTTCGGCTGCTGAGAGTGCGTTGAACAAATCCAGAGAGTACTGCAACACTGCAACATATGGCTGGTTTGCTAAACCGGAACCCGAAGCTCTTCATCATTTAACCGCAAAAAGTAGCCTGATTCAAGCTAGCACACGATGGAAATCCTCAATCTTCTCTAGAACTTTTGTCATTCTGTAACAATAAAAACATTATATATATATATATATTTGTATATATATATACATACAAGTAGCAGAGCATGCATATGAAAACAACCATACATGGACAGGATTGGTTGACAGATGATCAATTGTTAAATTCATTCATTTTGTCCATCTGTTTTCTTTTTTACCATTAAAGGCCCCTCAAAAAGGTTTGTTCTGATTGTTATTACTTTTTAGAGTCAAGCAATAACATACCGTTTCTTTGAAGATTTGTTGAATGGTGGAATTAAGGTCTCCTTTCCAACACCCTTCATCATCATCATCATCATCTTCAGTCTGTTGTAGTCTTTGGAGCTTTGGTGTACTTAAGTTTCCTTGAGAAAAACTCTCCATCTTTGGGCATTCTATCACAACTAATTTCTCCAACGATGGGAATTCTAAAGAGCAGTTTCCTAAGCAAAAGTTTCCAAGTGTTGGTAAACGCTCAAGACTCAAAATTTTCAATTCTTTGAAAACTATATCATCCTTCACTTCATCTTCCAAGTCTGGGACTCTTACGATTTGTTCTATCCTTTTACAATTAGCCAAAATCAAACATTTCAGACTGGGGAATGCAACCTGTGAATATACACAAGTATTAAATGAAAAGTGAGAAATGAGTCAGCCAGCAATGAAACAAGGCGAAACTTGAAGAAAATTCAATGGAGAGAATTTAACATAGCCCTGCAAATCTAGGAAATTTGTTATTGGATTTTCCTTGGTTATCACTCAATTGTTTGTAAACAAATCTCTCTTTTTACATGCTTTGTGTATAATATCTGATTACCCGCGTAGTTTGGCAAGTACCTTGTCAACCGAGAACAGGGGTTGTGGAACTGAGATCTCTTGTTGGCTCTCCTCGTGCAATTCCGAAGCTAATATCTCTACTTTCGCACATTCTTCCACGTACAAATACTCTAACGCAGGCCAGTCTGAAATATGTATCCCTGAGTAGAAACATCTGAGTCTTGGCAGGTTTTCCAATGCCAAGCTGGCCAACTGAGGAAATATAAACCGAGGAACTGCTTCTACTTCTTCTTCCTCCTTGTGAACAATTTCATCCGTCACGCACGAGTCTATCCATAGCCATTGAAGTTTATGAAGATTTCTAGCAATGGAGGCAGGAAAGATGCCTTCCAGATTATTACAATTGCACACTTTCACTGCATGTAGATACTGAAACCCAAGAATAACTCGGTTGTGCATATCCCATACATGCTTCAGATTTGGTAAATTATCTAACTCTAGTTCTTTCAACTGACTGGCTGTTATAACATTTGTTTCCCGGCCACAGAGTACTTGACGTTTAAATATCTCTTCTAGTGAATCACAATTCCGTACGCTCAAAATCTCCAATCTCTGGAGTCTCCCGCTCATAATAGATGGAAAAATATTCAACAGTTTATCGCAGTTCTCTAACCAAATTTCACGTAATTTGCTGAAAGAATCCAAATTGTGCTGATCATCCTGCCATATTTTTCTCAAGTTATCCATATTCAATATCCTCAACGTATGCACCTTAGGGAGTCTCACCTGAAGAGACATCAATACCATACATAACCATTATCATTAATTTTTAACTGAACACCATTACAGATAACACAAACAAAGTTACATGTATATATGTATATATGTATATATGTGTAAAGGGACATGAGCTAAGAAGAAAAATATATGAACAAATAATCATAGAGCCCAAAGGGACAAGGGAATCACCTTTTCATCAAAGAGAGGAGCAGATACACAATTTGAGACAGATACAGAATTTGAGAAGAATGTTTCCATACTAATGCAATTATCAATCACCAAATCTGATAACAATGGAAACTCAATTAAATTTCCGGTGTCTTTGCAGAACATTTTGAGCCTTGGAAGGTTTGCCAGTTCCAAAACTTTTAGCTTAGGAAACTTCATCATCTCACTCATTCCCTCTTCTTCCGTCAATATAACACATTTCATGGACCTACAATTCTCTATCTTAATCTGCCGGAGTCGGACAAGACTTTTAACCAAGCAAGATGGAAGTAAATATCTCAAGTTATCACAGCCCTCGATACCCAAGATTGTTAAATTCTGAAAGAAAGATTTTGCCAGAAGTCCGTTGTGACATATCAGCTCAATTGCAGTTGAGGACAGTCCTAATTCCGACAATGCTGGTAACACGACCTGAAGACAAAATTTAATTTTGTACATTGTTAAATTCTGTTCTTAATTTTTAGGAAAAGGATTCTATTTTTCCGCAAATCTTTATTTTCCTGTGATGTCTTTATCTTCACCTAGAATTATGTATTAGTGGTTATGTTTCCTTGGTAAAGTATATAAAATATGAAAAGAGAGAGATTTATGAAATTAATCTTTTACCAAAAACTAAATAAAGAAAGAAAGAACAAAGAGCATACCCTTTTACCAAAAAGTGTCTTGAAATCCTCTTGATCTTCTGCATTGTGAGATATCAAATGTGTCTTTGCGTGGAGGCTGAAACTTGTGAAATAAGGCAAGCCTTGTAGGATTAGGGAGCGCAACCGAGCGAATTCAATTTTACTATTCAATTCACCCTGATTGTGCACACCGTCTACGTCATCTTCCTCAGCAAAAATCACTTTTAGATTCTCGCAATCAGTCACTTCGATTTCTTCAAGTTGCGACAGCATATTGGCCATGGAGATTGAGAAGAGATGCTTCAATCCGTCACATTTGTTTATTTTTACCGATTTTAATTTGCTGAAGGAAGTTTGCTCCAGTGAGCCGTGACATATCTTCTTCAATTTGATCAAATTGTTAAGAGACAATTCCTCCAGCATTGGAAAGGCATTACAACAAAGCCGTCCAGTCGAGTTAACAATATATAGAAGCTCATGACCATTTTGTGCATGCAAATACTTCAAATGTGGAAAGCCTTCCCCATCTAGTTCGTAAAGAATATTTTGAATTCCATTTAACTCATCCACATAGAGACCTTCAGTTATCTTCAACAACACTTTAATGGGCATGCATCTCAAATAACTGCTACTGTTGAGCTTGAGCTTCAATGTTCTTGACACATCACTTGTACGAGACCAGTTCCACACATTTCCTATCAATATCGTGCATCTTTCCAACTGATTAAAGCACAGATGTTGTGGTAAGGTTTGGGCATCTGGAAAACGCATGCTTAAAGTGGTCAGATGAGACAATTGATTCAACTCAGCAAGATTAGCATTACTTCCATCTTGATTGTCGAGTTCATTCTCCCATTGAACAGAGCTCTCATCCAAATATAGTTCTTCCAATTGAGACAATCTTGAGATGACATTTGGTGCGATTGCTTTAAGTTCATGGCATTCTCTCAAATCCAACAACTTTAACCGGCTTAATTTTCCTATTTCATTCGGCAACTTTTCAATACTTGACCGTGAGAAGCTCAGATTCTCCAAATTCTTTAGCTCTTCAATGGTTGATATATCTCCTAGCAAACAATCTTCCAAGCACAATGTTTGAATGTTCGTCAGATAGACGAATGTTGAAGGTAGTGACCGGAGATTAAGGCCAGTAAAATCCAACACTTTTAACTCCTTCATCCCTTCAAAAAATCTGTCCGGAATTTCTAAAGAAGAATAATTCTCGAACACGAAAAACTCGAGTTTTGGACACGCCAACCTTTCAGGTAGCTCTGAAATATCTCCATTAAGCAAAGAGATAGCTCTTGGATTTTTTGATATTTTCTCCTCCAGTACTTTATTCAGGTTAGAGGCATCTTGAATACAAAACATGAGATTGTTTGTTGAGGCTGCTATTGACAAGGCAACTGCACGAACAAGCTCGTGCATTTTAACCGAATCATAATTGTTACCTTCTGACAACAAACACGAAGCCTTCAGAATTTCGATTAACGAGTGCAACCTATTCCTACCTGTTTGCAATGTCGGAACATTTTGAAACAATCCCCAACCCATACCATATCTCAACAAGTAATCAATATTTGCACCTCGACCATCATCAACAAGACAGCAAAGCAAAAACAGTGTCTTAGCTTCTTCACTTTGCAGAAGGTTGAAACTCAATTCTAAAACAGAGACCACTTTTTCATCCATTTCAGGTATGCCTTTTGGATTAGCCGTTCTTAGATTTTCCAAGGCATTTTCCCAGGCATGAAAATTCCTACTTTTCAGGGCATTTGCTATTGTTGCAATTGCAAGCGGCAAACCTGCACATTTGCCAACTATTTCTTCTCCTGTAGTCCGAAAATCTGTTGAGCTTTTTGCCGAATCATATTCAACCACAATCTTCCAAAACAGGTTTTGGGCTTCTTGAGGACCCAGAGTTTCAACTAGGAAAATCGTCCGAATATTCATATCATTTTGTAATACATCTAGGCTTCTAGATGCCACCAAAATTTTGTATACCCTCTGATCATCATCATTTTTCTCTTTGCGATCCCCTTTGTGAAAAGCACTTTCTTTTCCATCGTCTCCAAAAGGAATTCCAATAGCTTCAAAGTCAGGCTTAGCCCAAATATTGTCTAATATGACAAGCACCCGCTTCCCTTTCTTCAACCTACTGCGCAGTCGACGAGCTCTGTCAAATTCATTCTCGCGCTGTTCAAATTCAAGGCCTAAATCAGAAGCAATTTTACCTCGAATCTTTCCGTTGTCCGGTTTCTGCGTGACCTCAGCAAAAGCAACCTCATCGAATAACTTGTACTCTTTTGCTTGCCAAGCAACTTTCTTGACAAGTGTGGTTTTACCCACACCGCCCATCCCGTGCACGCCAATCCTTTTGACGGTAGCATCCTTCAAAGCATCCATAATATCCTGCAAAATTGACTCCCTTGAATCAAAGGGTTCATAGTCTCTGACGAACATGGATGCCGTCCTCTGCGGGCCAGGACGGTGAGAAACCTCTTGAAATTCTTTCTCCAATAGAATCAAGCCAGTCTGTGCAGCCTTCACTGCTTTCTTCCCGACGTTGTAACGTGTCTTCAAATTGAAACAGTGAGTCTTCGCTCGGGGGCCGTCATCTCCACTACCGGTGGGATCGGCTACCTGTTTTTTAATGAACTCATTCAACATGAATTCATTCACTTGGGTGAGCCATTCGTCAACATCCCTGTGAATCTCGTCCCCTTGTCTTAGCGCATGGTCAACACGCAATTGCTCCCTTTCTCGTTTGTGTCTCAGCTGCCGCACTTGCTCATTCAGGTCGTCCACGTAGCTCTGGCATTTGAACACGTATAATATTTCCCGTTTAATGGTTTGAAAAAATGGCTTCACCACTTCAGCACCCAAGGCGGTAGCACACTCTGCAGCCATAGCCTGTTTCTTGTAATCAGAATAAAGCCAATGAAAATTTAAGTAAGACTGGGAAAGAGCAAGAAAGGTAGAGATTAAGAAAACCGTAGAGATCAAGTTGATAATAGAAATGGGGTAACAAGGAATAATGAAAACAGAAGGAAGGAAAGGAAAACGACAAAGGAACAGACCAAAAATTAACAGACGGTCTAATAGGGATTTCAACTCAAGCCCACTACAGACTTAGATCGAACTATTACAGGCTTACAACAAATGGAAAATCAAATAAATTGAGAAACAAATTAACCTGCTGAAATGAAGACAACAACAATAAAAGAAAGAATTTCCAAGTGCACCTGATGGAAAAACGGCAAATTGTTCTGTTTGCAGAGCTCTGTCCTCAAAGATCAGGGAGGTCAACAGTTGTCCCCTTTTCTCCTTCTTGGCTAGCTAGCTAGCTAGTTATGTTGAAGAACAAACAGAGACCGGTATAATATTTTTTGAAGTTGCCGTATGCTAGTTGCAGTATAAGCTCGGATATTTTGAAAGACTTACTTTCGCTACTGACAAAGACTTTGAAAAACCCGTGAAGGATCTAGTTATATAAAATGGACATGGGCCATGGGTACAGCTTCTCCCTTTGTTTCGACTTGGTCCACCCCCTCTGAATTTACTACTACTTCAATCGAAATCTTACCTAGAGTCTTTGTACAAAATCCTCTCTCATCGCCTTGGCGGCATTGACTCGGTAATTTTAAAGAGAAACCTCGATCACAGAATTTGTTCCCACGGACCATTTCTTCCTCCAACTTTTATCCACAGGCCATTGATATTCATGGATGGACCTTTCACCAAATTTGAACATTGTCCAACAAGACAATTTTAGATATCACTCAAGTAGTGGCTTTCCCCGTCCGTCCGAAATCAAGCTGATAAGAATCAACGGGGTTGACCTTGTGCTCCTGCTTCAATAGATTCACATTGATCTGATGCTTCTGGTTCTTCGAAATGTACTTTCTCCAGACGCTTTATTATTCAACCACCAATCTTCTCTGCAACAACAGCAATCCCGTCTCCTTTCCTGAAATGAAACGATTGTGCAAGAACGAAGACAATTTCCCAAGTAATTTGAATGAATTGGAGGATCCAAACGGGTCCTATAATCTGCTGTAAACACAAGATAAATGTTTATCTTGCTTTCTCCTCCCATTGGTTTTACCATGCGCACTAACCTATGAGCCTAACATCGCACAAAAGTTGGTAAACGAAGCGATTTTGGAGCAAGCTTTGCGTTAACTTTCCTCGTCAGCCTCGTTGTCAAATGCTTATTGTCCTTTGTCTGAACATCTTGATAAACTGATGCGGCAATATCTTATTATTGAAAGTAAAACGTCATAAATTCATCCTCGCAATTTCTCATTTCAATGCACAATCACCCCAATTGCGATTGAGGATAGTCCTAATTCCGACAATGCCGGTAACACAACCTGCAGACAAAATTTATTTCGAACATTGTTGAACTAGGGTTCTTACCAGTGGATATGGTTTCTTCATAATGTACTGAAATTAAGAAAAGACAGAAACTTATTAAATTAATTATTTTACAAAAAAAAATTAAAATAAAAAATATTTTTGAATTTATTGATTTGATTTGAGTTGATGAATTTAGATTAAGTTCGAATAAAAAATTAAATATATAATTATTGATTTAATTTTTTAAATTAAAATTAATTTAATATATTTTTAAATATATTAAAATTATTAGATCCCTTGCATTTGGTTTTGCTAACCATGTGCTCCTGTCCTGGTCTTCGGCAATGCAATACTAATAATTACACTGTCGGTGGTTGAAACTCCTTGCGTCCACAGAATTCACTCGACTGAAATAATGACACGTCAGGCAACCACCGGATGAGTTGTCTTTTCCGTTGCTTTTATGAATTGGTAATGAAGTATCTGTAATTTGTGTGCCACAGGAAAATAATCAGACGACGAATCCGTAAAGGGTTCTAATATCGAGCTTTAGTTTCTTTAGCATTTTCTCCCTCGTTATCTCTACAATGGCAGCGAAAGATAACGGTGTAAAATTACAGGAGGTTAGCCAAGTCACTCCGCCGTCTTCCGACTCAATCATGACGGCCTTTACTCTTCCCCTCACTTATATTGACGCTCACTGGTTTAAGTTTGTCCGACAGAACGGCTCTTCTTCTATCAGATTGACGCCTTATCTTCTGATTTCTTCTACTCAGAAATCCTTCCCAAGCTCAAGCACTCTCTCTCACTCGCTCTCCTTCATTATCTCCCTCTTACCGGCAACATCATGTGGCCTGAAGATGCACAAAAACCAGCTATCTACTGCTTCCCAAACGACGGTGTTTCGGTCACAGTTGCAGAGCGTGACGCCGACTTCAATTTCCTCTCCGGCAACGGAGTTCGCGAAGCTGGTGCGTTGCATCCTTTTGTACCCCGGTTACTGATATCTGACGATAAGGCGGAGGTAATCGCTGTCCAAATAACGCTGTTCCCTAACGAAGGATTTTCTATTGGTATTTCATGCCACCATGCAGTTCTAGACGGGAAAAGTTCAACAATGTTTCATAAAATCTTGGGCTTGTTTATGCAAAAAACTAGGTAAGGAAGAAGAAGACCCTTCTTTGTTACCCGAGCTAACCCCATTTTTTGACCGGTCTGTAATCAGAGACCCCAAAGATCTTTTCATGGTGCAATTGGATAGGTGTCTGGCTTTCGTCGGGTCGGATTCGAGTCGCAACAAACGAAGCTTGAAGGTTATGCCAATCTTTGTGGATGCCAACAAATTGGTACGAGCGACATTTGAGTTGAGCCGTGAAGATATTAAGAAACTCAGAGACAAGGTACTACTGTCTTTATCCGAGAAGGTTAATGAAACTGAAGTGAAACAATCAAACAACTTCATTTATCAGCTTTTGTGCTTACGTTAGCTTATACAACCGTTTGCTTGGTTAAATCCGAAGGAGAAGAAGGTAGCAGAAATTTTGTCATTGGATTCACTGCGGATTATAGGAGCCGTTTGGATCCTCCAATTCCTGATAATTATTTTGGTAACTGTTTTGGGATACGAGCTGATGCTGCAAAAACAAGTGCATTAATGGAGGAAAAAGGGGTTGCTTTTGTTGCAGAGATGATAAGTGATTTGATCAAAGACATAGACGGGGACATTGTAGAAGGATCAGATGATAAGGCTGGAAAGTTTATGGAAATGATGAAACAAGGCGAAATTTGAAGAAAATTCAATGGAGAGAATTTAACATAGCCCTGCAAAATCTAGGAAATTTGTTATTGGATTTTCCTTGGTTATCACTCAATTGTTTGTAAACAAATCTCTCTTTTTACATGCTTTGTGTATAATATCTGATTACCGGCGTAGTTTGGCAAGTACCTTGTCAACCGAGAACAGGGGAGGTTGTGGAACTGAGATCTAGTGTTGGTTCTCCTCGTGCAATTCCGAAGCTAATATCTCTACTTTCGCACATTCATCCACCAACAAATACTCTAACGCAGGCCAGTCTGAAATATGTATCCCTGAGTAGAAACATCTGAGTCTTGGCAGGTTTTCCAATGCCAAGCTGGCCAACTGAGGAAATATAAACCGAGGAACTGCTTCTACTTCTTCTTCCTCCTTGTGAACAATTTCATCCGTCACGCACGAGTCTATCCATAGCCATTGAAGTTTATGAAGATTTCTAGCAATGGAGGCAGGAAAGATGCCTTCCAGATTATTACAATTGCACACTTTCACTGCATGTAGATACTGAAACCCAAGAATAACTCGGTTGTGCATATCCCATACATGCTTCAGATTTGGTAAATTATCTAACTCTAGTTCTTTCAACTGACTGGCTGTTATAACATTTGTTTCCCGGCCACAGAGTACTTGACGTTTAAATATCTCTTCTAGTGAATCACAATTCCGTACGCTCAAAATCTCCAATCTCTGGAGTCTCCCGCTCATAATAGATGGAAAAATATTCAACAGTTTATCGCAGTTCTCTAACCAAATTTCACGTAATTTGCTGATAGGGAGTCCTAAGAGTTTTGATTTTGTTAAATGTGTGCATCAATAGCTGCAGAGTTATGATATGGATGCCGATATAGATAGCAGAGTTGGCTGCTATATGAAATTAATGATAGAAGTTAAAAATTTATCTTATCTTTAATTTTGATTTGGCTTATCATTATTTTTAATTTAGGCTCATCACTGTTATTTATTATGTTTTAATTTTACATAAAGAGCAATACAATGAATAAAATTTTAGAAATACTTTCAGAAAACACGATTCATCTCTTTTGTTTTTGCCAACATTGCTAAACAACAAATAATTTAGACACGTCAATACCATACATAACCATTATCATTAATTTTTAACTAACACCATTACAGATAACACACACAAAGTTACATGCATGCATGTATATATGTGTAAAGGGACATGAGCTAAGAAGAAAAATATATGAACAAATAATCATAGAGCACAAAGGGACAAGGGAATCACCTTTTCATCAAAGAGAGGTTGTATGTCAGCAGATACAGAATTTGAGACAGATACAGAATTTGAGAAGAATGTTTCCATACTAATGCAATTATCAATCACCAAATCTGATAACAATGGAAACTCAATTAAATTTCTGGTGTCTTAGCAGAACATTTTGAGCCTTGGAAGGTTTGCCAGTTCCAAAACTTTTGGCGTAGGAAACTTCATCGTCTCACTCATTCCTTCTTGTTCCGTCAATATAACACATTCCATGGACCTACAATTCTCTATCTTAATCTGCCGGAGTCGGACAAGACTTTTAACCAAGCAAGATGGAAGTAAATATCTCAAGTTATCACAGCCCTCGATACCCAAGATTGTTAAATTCCGAAAGAAAGATGTTGCCACTAGTTTGTTGTGACTTATCATCTCAATTTCGATCGAAGACCATTTTAACTCCGACAATGCTGATAACACGACCGGAAGACAATTTATTTTTGTACATTGTTGAATTCGGTTCTAATTTTTGGGAGAAGATTCTATTTTCCTGCAAATCTTTATTCTCTTGTGATATGTTTATCCTTACCTAGAACTATTTATTAGTGGTATTGTTTCCTGCAGAGTATATAAAATATGAAAAGAGAGAGATTTATGAAACCTTGAGAAGTGTGTGCGTGACCTCAGCAAAAGCATCTTGTAATCTTTTGCTTGCCAAGCAACTTTCTTGACAAGTGTGGTTTTACCCACACCGCCCATCCCGTGCACGCAATCCTTTTGACGGTAGCATCCTTCAAATCATCCATAATATCCTGCAAAATTGACTCCCTTGAATCAAAGGGTTCATAGTCTCTGACGAACATGGATGCCGTCCTCTGCGGGCCAGGACGGTGAGAAACCTCTTGAAATTCTTTCTCCAATAGAATCAAGCCAGTCTTTGCAGCCTTCACTGCTTTCTTCCCGACGTTGTAACGTGTCTTCAAATTGAAACAGTGAGTCTTCGCTCGGGGGCCGTCATCTCCACTACCTGTGGGATCGGCTACCTTTCTCGTTTGTGTCTCAGCTGCTGCACTTGCTCATTCAGGTCGTCCACGTAGCTCTGGCATTTGAACACGTATAATATTTCCCGTTTAATGGTTTGAGAAATTGACTTCACCACTTCTGATACGAGGTAGCGCCCAAGGTAGCCATTGCCTGTTTCTTGTGATCAGAACAAAGCCAATGCACAATTTAAGCAAGGCTGAGAAAGAGCAAGAAAGGTAGAGACTAATAAAACCGAAGCGATCAAGTTGATAACTGAAATAGGTAACAAGAACTAATGAAAACAGAGGGAAGGAAAAGGAAAACGACAAAGGAACAGGCCAAAAATTAACAGACGGTCTAATAGAGATTTCAACTCAAACCCCCTAACAGGCACAGGTTAAAACACATGGCAGCATTTTGTAGATGCTTAAAACTTAATTAAACAACTACAAATTTCATTTTGCAAGCAAAAGCTTTTTCTGTGGCATTTAAAGAATCATTGTGCTGCACGGAATGCATGGAACAAATCCAGAGAGTACAACATCTCTGCAACATGGCTAGACTGCAAACCCAAAGCTCTTCATCATTTAACCGCAGAAATAAAGGTGGCCTGATTCCAGTTAGTACGTGACCCGAGAAATCGTCAGTAAAATAATATCAAGAAGGACAATCAAGAACTCTGGGCGTTCTGAAACAGCAAAAACATTTGATTTGAATATATATATATATATATGTATGTATGTATGTATACATATGCATATGAGAGTAGCACAGCATGTATCTGAAAACAGCTATATATTTGATTTAAACATTCCATTATATATGGACAGGATTGATTGTGGACACGGTCTTCGTTATCTTCCTCGGCAAAAATCACCTCTAGATTCTCGCAATCAGTCACTTCGATTTCTTCAAGTTGCGACAGCATATTGGCCATGGAGATTGAGAAGAGATGCTTCAATCCATCGTATTTGTTTACTTCAACGGATGTTAATCTGCTGAACGAAGTTTGTATCAGCGAGCCATGACATATCTTCTTCAATTTAATCAATTTGAGTGTCGGTCTTCCTTTTGTTTACTAGAATAAACCAGTCGGATTTAGAATAACCTTAAATCTAAATCTGAAACAAAGCAGTAAGGATACCACCCACCAGCCAGCCTTGCCTTTCGCGTTGCACACTATCTAATGCATTCAAACAAACCTTAACACAACCAGATAACAACAAATTCACCCATTAAACTTCTTCAAGATGAAAAAAACCGCCTTCCTGCAGCGAGCACAACCAGCTCACCGAATAATATTACCGCCGTGATTGTGACAACTTAGTTGTCGACGTTAATCTATACAAAACTTATACAAATAATTCAATGAGAATAATGTTAAATATTCGGTCACATGCATAATAGAAAATGTTGCTACATGACAAACTGTAACAAATACAGTGTTCCTTTCTGTGCTCTCAGTTAGGAAATGGAACAAAATAAGAACACATTCTCCTTTGTATTATGTGCCCTTGCTTGACAAGCACGAATCATAGTGTTTACTTGAAGACAAAACAAAGGCAGAATAAAGGAGGATCAAATAGAATAAATTCTGATACAAAATCAGAAGAGCAGAGGTGAGGGGCCTGGGATTGCATTTCGGTACATGCTGGAGGGTCATAACAGAGAAAGTTGAAAGGAAGGCAATAACGGGCTACTTGTGATTGGCGTGGGCTGAGTTAGTATCAAGGTCTTTAATTCTGTCTTTGCCTGTGTTAGTCGCTAGTTACAAAATTATTCATTGTCTGACTCTTCTTACCCAGTTGCTAGGCCACAATTATTTAAAAAGGAGAATAAGGAAGGGTTGGTATACTTGGAATGGTTGGTGCTTCATTGTTTCTGAAAGCAGAATTAACGATTCTAACAAATCCACTTTCATCTTCCTTCTTTCTCTCGTTGTCTCAATCATGGCAGAAATCAACTACGGAATAAAAGTACATGAGCTTACCAAAATCAAACCCTTATCCAACACAACCACCGAGTTTTCTCTTCCCCTAACATATTTCGACACATATTGGCTCAAGTTTCTTCCAGTGGAACGCCTTTTCTTCTATCAGATCACTGAGTTAACATCTGATTACTTCAACTCAGTAATCCTCCCTAAGCTCAAGAATTCTCTCTCACTCACCCTGCTTCATTATCTTCCTCTCGCCGGTAATCTCATGTGGCTTTCAGATGCCCCAAAACCAGCCATCTATTACTTCCCAAACGACGGTGTTTCAGTCACAGTTGCTGAGTCTGGCGCCAATTTCAATAGTCTCTCTGGCAATGAAATTCGTGAAGCCATGGAGCTCCGTCCTTTGACACCCCAGTTGCCGATATCCGACGATAAAGCAGCGGTTATCGCCTTCCAAATAACGTTGTTTCCAAATCAAGGATTTTGCATCGGGTTTTCAAATCATCATTCAGTACTCGATGGGAAAAGTTCAACCATGTTTATGAAATCCTGGGCTTATATGTGCAAACAATTAGGTAATGAGGAAATCCCTTCTTTGTTATCCGAACTAACCCCGTGTTTTGACCGGAATGTCATCAAAGATCCGGAAGGGCTCGATGTAGTGTATGTGAAGCACTGGCAGCAGGCTTTCATCGGGTCGGATTCAAATCCCAACACACGTAGCTTGAAGCTTATGCCTGACATAGAAGAAAATTCCAACCTGCTTGTTCGAGGCACGTTTGAGTTGACTCGTGAAGATATAAAGAAACTTAGGCATAAGGTACTGTCTATTAGAGATAAGGTTAGTGAAAATGAAACAGGACAATCAAAAGAGCTTAATTTATCGACTTACGTGCTTGCATGTGCTTATGTATATGTTTGCCTAGTTAAAGCAACAGGAGAAGAAGATAATCGAACTGTTATATTTTGGGTATCAGCTGATTGTAGGAGCCGTTTGGAACCTCCAGTTCCTGTTAATTATATCGGTAACTGTGTTGCTGCGCATAATACGGCTGCAAAAGCAAGTGATTTCATGAAGGAAAATGGGGTTGCTTTTGTCGCAGAGAAGATAAGTGATTTGATCAAAGAGCTAAAGGGGAATGTTATTGAAGGATCAGAGAAGAAGATTGTATTTCTAATGAAAGCACTGCAAGGAGGAGTACAAGCACAATTTATTTCGGTAGCCGGGTCAAACCGTTTTGATGTTTACAGTTCGGATTTCGGGTGGGGGAGGCCGAGGAAGGTGGAGATTGTGTCAATTGATAGAACGAGAGCTATTTCTCTGGCGGAGAGTAGGGATGGAGATGGTGGTGGTGTTGAGGTTGGTGCAGTTTTAGAGAAGAATCAAATGGAGGTTTTCGCTTCTCTCTTTGATGATGGGCTTAAAGATCTTCTTTGAGCCATTCATGTAAGTTGATCTAATGAAGGTGGCTTCTTTGTCAATGAGTTAAAGTCTATCGTATCCAGGCAAGATAATGTTAAGATCACCCTTTCAACATATAACTTTTATGTGTAATAAATCAATAATAATAATTAGGATTTGAACCACACACCACGTATGTATGTGTATGTTGCCTTCATGCAATACAAGACATGTGTATGAATATGAGTACATATAGATGCATCAGTGAATGTTTAAAACAAATGTATGAAGTACTGGAGCTACATATATCATTGCCCTGGAGAATCAAGTGAATTGTCCGGTGAATTTGGGATGGTAATTTTTATAATCACAATGAATTTTCGATAATAAGTGATAGAACATTAAAAAAATGTAAGAAGTCCTCTTTGTCAGTTGTGTTTTGATCCATTCATTGACATGTAGTAATAATAATATTTGAGATGAGCTTATAAGAAACAGCAGGTCAGCTGTCAAATCATTGATTACATCAATTTATTATATCAAATTTGTATTATTAACAAGAGTAATGTTAGTTACCAATTCATTGATGGCCTATATAATATGACAAATAGCATCGATTAAATCAAGAGGATAAACTCATTTGATCCAGCTGGTTTCTTAATGGACTAGCTTCACTCGAATCTCTCAGCCGACCATCACATGAAACCATCTAATTGTTTTTATTCGGCCGGCTGCTGCAGCCCAAACTGGAAACAACATAATTGTTTCTTTTTGTGTAGCTGATCTATGTGTTTTTGTTTCTTTTTATGTAGCTGAGCTATGTGTTTTGTCTCTGGGTATGACCTGTAGTTCCAAGCTTATGTCGTCTTTACACTAGGAATTGTCGATGTTCCATTCATAAATTGAGGAATCAATGATAAATGCTATTTAAACACTTTGATGAAAGCCAAAAAAAAATGCACCGAACACAGTACAACTGAGTTACAAAAAGAGTATCCCATCTAGGGTTTTTAGCTTTTGCTTCCTGCTGGCTCTTGTTATCCTTACCATGGCGGCAACCGGTGACACAATAAGTGTACATGAGGTTACTAAAATTACTCCCTTCTCCAATTCAACCACTGAATTTTCTCTGCCTCTAACTTTGTTTGACACATACTGGCTCAAGTTCTTTCCTGCAAAACGCCTCTTCTTCTATAGGGTCTCTGAATTGATACCTGATTTATTCAATTCGGTAATCCTCCCCAGGCTCAAACAATCTCTTTCTCTTACCCTCCTCCATTATCTTCCTCTCGCAGGTAATCTCATGTGGCCTTCAGATGCCGCAAAACCCGCCATGTATTACTTCCCAGATGATGGTGTTTCAGTCACAGTTGCTGAATCTATCGCAGACTTCAATTTCATCTCTGGCAATGGAATTCATCCTTCCGAGGAATTCCGTGCTTTGACACCCCAGCTGGCGATGTCCAATGACAGAGCAGCGGTACTCGCTATCCAAATAACGTTGTTTCCGAATCAAGGGTTTTGCATCGGCATTTCAACTCACCATGCAATGTTCGATGGAAGAAGTTGAGTGATGTTATGAAGTCTTGGGCTCATTTATGCAAACAATATGGATAAAACCCTTCTTTGTTGCCACAACTGACTCCATCTTTTCAACGGAGTGTCATCGAAGACCCTAAAGGGATCGACATGGTGTATGTGAACAATTGGTTAGCTTTTACGGGATCGGATTCGGATCCCAAAAATCGTAGCCTAAAATCTATCCCAATCTTAGTTTATGGGAACAAATTGGTTCGAGCCGCATTTCAGTTGACACCTGAAGACATTAAGAAACTTAGGTATAAGGTATTGTCTGTAGGCTAATGAAAATGAAGTGAAAGAACAGCTCAACTTCAAACTTTTGTGCTTACATGTGCTTATGCATTCGTTTGCATGGTTAAATCCAGAGGTGGAGAAGGCAACAGCGATGTTATATATTCATTCAAAGCAGACTACAGGCCCCGTTTGAATCCTCCGATTCCGATGAATTACTTCGGTAGTTGTTCCGGGGCACACGCTACGATTGCAGAAGCAGGAGAATTCACAAAGGGAACAGGACTTGCTTTTGTTTCAGAGAAGTTGAGTTGTATGGTCAAAGAGTTAAGAACGGACTAACAATTGAAGTATTTGAGGATAGGCTTGTGGTGAATTTAATGTCACTGATGAAATCAGTGCAAGAAGCAGAAGGAGTGCAAGGTCTTGGGGTTCCCGGATCCATCCGGCTGGACGTTTACGGACCGGACTTCGGGTGGGGAAAGCCAAAGAAGGTGGAGACTTTGTCAATAGATATCACAGGTGCCATCTCTCTGGCAGAGAATAGAGATGGAGGTGGCTGTGTAGAGATTGGTGTGGTTTTAGAGAAGCAACAAATGGAAGCTTTTGCTTCTCTTTTGGTTCATGGCCCAAAGACATAAATGGGAGATTTGGCAGCACTGCTTTTTTTCTCCCCATGATTTTCTTTAAACAGATATAATATTGCTTATGATGTGTATGAGTAAAATCATTTATTTATATTTTCTCAAAACGTTTTTATTTAACATTTAAAATTTTAATATTACAAATAAGCAAGATTAAATTCATATTACTCATTAAAAGTGGCTAAGCTTCTTGAGCTCTTCAGGCCTAACCATTGCAGGCCGCAGTAGACTCTTAAAATTGTCGTGTAGCTAAGTATTGGTTAGTGGGAGACTCACAATAGCGATGGACCAATTCAAATGGGTCATTATCGAAACGAACAGAATGCAGAACATTACCATTACCTTTTTGTCTGCGTTCGAGCATTTGCTCTCTCGTCTCTGTGTTTTGTCTTTGCGAATGAAGCAGTGGTTCCAAGATTCCATCGACTTTACACTAGGAACTTCCAATGGATCGGGTTCATGCTGAGGAGAGGAGTTTGACGATGATGTCTATTTAAACACTTGTTGGAAAGGCAAACACACCACAAGATTGTTATATCTAGGGTTAATTTTAAGTGGCTTGCTTATTAATCATCTCTATTATCATGGTAGCAACCATTGATAACAGAGTTAAAATATATGAGGTTACCAGCATCACTCCCTTCTCCAATTCAACTGCCGAATTCTCTAACCTTGTTTGACGCGCACTGGCTCAAGCTTCTTTCTGTACAGCGTCTCTTCTTCTATCAAATCACTGAGTTAGCCTCCGATTTCTTCGACGAAGTCATCCTCCCCGAGCTCAAGCACTCTCTTTCACTTGCTCTTCTTCATTATCCCCCTCTCGCAGGTAATCTCATATGGCCTTCAGATGACACAAAACCAGCCATCTACCACTTCCCAAACGGCGGTGTTTCAGTCACGGTTGCTGAGTGCAACGCCGACTTCAATACCCTCTCCGGCTACTGGATTCGTGAAGCTGTTGAGTTTCGTCCTTTGACACCCCAATTGTCAATATCCGACGATAAAGCGGCGATAATCGCTCTCCAAATAACATTGTTTCCCAATCAAGGTTCTCGCATCGGCATTTCAACTCACAATGCAAATTTGATGGGAGAAGTTCAGCTATCTTCATGAAGTCACGGGCTTATCTATGCAAACAAGACCGAAAAAACCCTTCTTTGTCGCCGGATCTGACTCCATCCTTTGGCCGGACTGTCATCAAAGACCCAACTGGGATTGATATGGTGTACGTGAACAACTGGCTAGCCTTTACAGGGTCGGATTCGGATCCCAACAACTAAAGCTTGAAGATTATGCCGAGCATCGTGGATGCGAACAGATTGGTTCGAGCCATAATTGTGTTGAAACGTGAAGATATTAAGAAACTCAGGGATAAGATTTTGTCTGCATCGGAGAATGAACAGAAACAATCAAACAAACTTTTATCAACATTTGTACTTGCATGTGCTTATGTATGCACCTGCATGGTCAAAGGCAAAGGAGGAGAAAGCAACAGAGATATCATAGTTTCATTCACAGCAGATTACAGGACCCGTTTGGATCCTCCACTTCGAATGAATTACTTCAGTAATTAATTGTATTGGGTCACATACTACAATTTCAAAAGCAAGAGATATCATGAACGAAACAGAAGTTACTTTTGTTGCTGGGAAGTTAAGTGATATGATCAAAGAGTAAAAGAATGGATTAATTCTTAAAGGATTTGAGGAGAAGCTAGTCAAGTTGACGTCATCGATGAAAATCAGCAGCAGAAGGAGCTCATGAGCTCGGTTTTTCCGATTCCATCCAGTTCGACATTTACGGGACGGACTTCGGGCGGGGAAAGCCGAAGAAATGGAGCACTTTGCTTCTTTGTTTGAGAAGGGGCTAAAAGAAACCGTCTAAATACATGTATGTTTGATTAAAAACAAAAACAAAAAAAAGGTTATGTGTCTTCTTCCCAACCACTATCAGTTCAAGCTCATAGCACTTAAATCCGGGAAACTTTTGTCTAGTATAAATAATTAACCATAATTAAAAAAACTGAAACAAAATGATTAGAACAACTCCATATATATTCTATCAAAGCTAATGTCGCATGTTATTCCAAAAATCATTAACATTTTGTTAACATGTGCACAAAGAATCATACAAGCAATGTATAATCATTGTCTTAGAGTCCTTATAGAACAATTATAGATGTCAAGAATTGCTAGCAGAATCAATCTTAACAAAACAATTGATATGCATACAAAAATTCATTTTAATGCTCATGGGTATGTTTCATGAACACAAAATTAACAAGCATTTAGAAAAACTAAGATAAACATTACCATCCCAAAATCATGTTCTAGATCAATGTATGTAATGCATCATATGATTGGAAACTTACAATTGTTTCCTAATATATCAATTAGCTATGGATGTCTTTAAGAACTCTGACATGACTTCATGAGTTGCAATGCAATGGCAATGAAATGCACACAAAAGTAGCAGGGGGCTAAATTATTAACTTTGTGTTCAAGTTATTCAACTAGACATTAAGTAGTAAGAATAAGGAAAATATTAACATTGAATGATTACATTGTACAGTAAGATTTAGTGCACACTCCACACAACTCACTTTCCTCCACAACTTCGAAGAATAATTACAGTCAACTCTACAAATCTAAAACAATTATAAATGATAACATAATTACAAAATATTTCACACTAGTCCCCACTGCTCTTGTGTACAAGGAATGAGTGGGGCTTGTGACTCTTCTAGTAGTTTTATTCTTTTCAATTAACATTTTATCTTAGTCTATAAAATTCAACCATATTTTTTAGAACGAAGAATTAAATAAATATATATATATATATATAATGATTCAGTAATTTTTTCGTATTTATTTGTGTAAAAAAATATATATATATCTGTAAATTCAAGAATTTTTTATGAATTTTTCATTTTAAAAATTAAACTTTTTAGGGACTAATATTTTAATTTATCCCTTAATCTTAAGGATTTATTGATTGAGCAGAGCATAAATAGGTTACCAACAAGAATTTGCGTATAATATATACCCTTATTATAATTTTATAAAATACAAGGACCTAAAGTGAGAATATAATTATAAGTTCATAGAACGCTAGATTGAGAAAATGTTGAATGATGAGACAAGCAGTTACATATTTATAAAAATACAACAATTTAATAAATAAATAACAAATAAACAAATTAACCCATATAAACCTTCTTGTCTTA
>BNST01002738.1:0-45000 GCA_019650275.1 Xylocarpus granatum | reverse complement strand
ATTTAATTTATTTTTTTAATTAAATTATATTGTATAATTTAAATGTTTGAATTTATGCATATTATTTATGTCATGTTATATGCATAATTTGGATTTAATTATTTTAACCATATATTTTGTGTTTTATGATGTAATAATATAAATTTGCGAAAGTTTATGTATTTTATATTTTTTTATGCATATATTTTAGAGACAGTAAATGGTATGCGAATATATTAAAAAAATACATAAAATTTAAGTAAATAGAAAAATGTCATATTGAAGAATTATTGTTAGGTATAGTTGTAGTATTTTATTTGCTTATAATTACATGTTTGAGAAAATTCTGTCTAAGGAGGTTGGGTTTTAAGTGGGACCGTTTGTGACCCCTCCAATCTTTCCTGAGAATTGACCTATTGTGATTGTTAGTTAAATATATTACTCTCTATTACCTGTACAATAAATATAGAAATATTTTGGATAAAATTTCTATAAGGCATATATATTTATTGAAATGTCTTAGTGATCCATAAAAAGTTTAATATATTAGGGAGTAGCACAGCATCCCTAAGTTAGATAAAACTTTATATTGTATAAGGATCACATATAATTTAAGACATTAATTGTAATTGATCATACTAGATGTGATAAATTTTATCCCACAGAATTTTTATTACGTTTATATGATTAATTAGGATAAAATATTATATTATTTTTCTTAATTTACCCACAGGAGTTAAGAAAATTAGAGATAATATAATAGTTTTATCATTAAGATATGTGAATCTATTTGAATAAAATATTTAACCCACAGGTAGTATTTTATGTCATGCGATTCATATTTTATGCATATTTTATATTGATAAAATATGATAATGTTTAAGCCTCAATAAAATTCATCATAAGTATGTATTTTTGCAGCATCACAACCTACAAATATATCTGATATCAACTTAGATGTTCCTGAACTAGTAGGAGATAATTATAAGACATGGAAAGAGAAAATATTATTGTATTTAGGGTGGCAGGATATAGATTATGCTATACGAAAAGATGAACCATCACCTATTACTGATGCTAGCACTCCAGCACAAATTAAGCTTTATGAACGTTGGGAGCGATCTAATCGTCTTAGTGTAATGTTCATAAAGACTAAAATTTCTGCTAGTATACGTGGTTCAGTCGCTCAGCATGATGATGTCCGTGCTTTGATGAAGGCTATTGATGAACAATTTGAGTCATCAGATAAAGCACTAGCCAGTACCCTTATTATGCAATTCTCTTCCATGAAACTTACCACCATCACTGGTGTGCGAGAGCACATCATGAAGATAAGAGATATTGCGGCTCAATTGAAAACTCTTGATGTGACAATGTCTGAACCTTTCCTTGTGCACTATATTTTGAATTCACTTCCTCAACCATATGGACCCTTTAAAATTTCTTATAACACACATAAAGATAAATGGTCTATTAATGAATTGATGACCATGTGTGTTCAAGAAGAGGGAAGGTTAATTGCAGAAATGGGAGTAAACATTCAAAGTGCATATTTGGCAACAAAGGGAAAGATTAAGAAGAAAGGGAAAAGCAAAATACCTAGTCCAAGCTAAAATAAAGAAAGAATCCAAATGTTTCTTTTGTAAGAAAAAGGGGCATATAAAGAAGGATTGTATCAAATTTCAGCAATGGCTTATTAAGAAAGGTATTTCTTTTTCTTTTGTAAGTTATGAATCTAATATGACTGAAGTTTGTCATAACACATGGTGGATTGACTCTGGTTCTACAATCCATATTACGAACGTTTTGCAGGGCTTGCAAAACCTAAGGAAACCAGTGGGAGCTGAGCGTTTTATCTATTCTGGAAATAAGATAAGCTCAACTGTAGAGGCTATTAGGACATGCAGTTTAGTTCTCAATAGTGGTTTTGTAATGAATCTGGAAAAGACCTTTTATATTCCTAATTTTTCTAGAAACTTAATTTCTATTTCTAGACTTGTACCCTATGGATATTCCTTCAACTTTTCGGATTCTTTTATGAAAATTTTTTATAAATCAAATCTTGTTGGAAGTGGTACATTGTCTGATGGTCTTTTTCATATTAATTTACAAAATAATGCTTGTTATAATACAATGCATACTCATGCTGGTATAAAAAGAAATGTTATGAATGAAAATTCCTCTATGTTGTGGCATCGGAGATTAGGACATATCTCCATAGAAAGAATCAAACGGTTAGTAAATGATAAAGTACTTAGTGCTTTAGATTTTACTGATTTTGAGACTTGTGTGGACTGTATAAAGGGTAAGCAGACCAACAAGTCAAAGAAAGGTGCCAAGAGGAGTTCAGACTTATTAGAAATCATACATACAGACATTTGTAGTATCAATATAGACTCATATAGTTATAAGTATTTTATCACTTTTATTGATGATTATTCACGATTTATGTATCTCTACTTGTTGAATAATAAGGATGAAGCATTACATGTTTTTAAAATATTCAAAACTGAAGTAGAGAAACAATGTGGTAAGCAAATAAAAATTGTGAGATCAGATAGAGGTGGTGAATACTATGGTAAATACACAGAAAATGGACAAGCACTTGGGCCATTTGCGAGATTTCTTCAAGAGCATGGGATTGTTGCCCAATATACTATGCCTGGTTCTCCATACCAAAATGGTGTAGCAGAAAGAAGAAATCGAACATTATTGGATATGGTACGGAGTATGCTTAACAACTCCAAACTTCCTAAGTCCTTGTGGACAGAAGCTCTTAAGACAGCTGTGTACATATTAAACCGGGTTCCAACTAAGGCTGTTTCAAAAACACCATTTGAGTTATGGAAAGGATGGAAACCGAGTTTGCAACATGTACGCATTTGGGGTTGTCCTTCTGAAATAAGAGTTTACAATCCACAAGAAAAGAAATTGGATCCTAGAACCATAAGTGGATATTTCGTTGGATATTCAGAAAGGTCTAAAGGATACAAATTTTATTGTCCATCATATCACATTAAGTTTGTGGAATCAAGAAATGCTAAGTTTCTTGAGAATGACTTGATCAGTGGGAGGGATCAATCCCAGAACATAGTTTCTGAGAATGATCATTCAGAACTGTCTACTTCAAGTACTAAAGTGATTGTCATCAATAATATTCCTTCGGTACAAATGGATGTTATTCAACAATGATACATGATAATCAAATTTCACAAACTAGTGATGTCTTAGTAGATCAAGTTGTTGAACAACCAATTATGCAACATAATCCTCAGGAAAATGTTGAAACAACATTAAGAAGATCTACTAGAGTAAAAAGATCACTCAATTTCTAGTGATTATATTGTGTATTTACAAGAGTCAGACTATAATATTGGAGCTGTAAATGATCCGGAAACGTTTTCACAGGCCATGAGTTGTCAGCAATCTAACTTATGGTATGATGCCATGAAAGATGAGATAAATTCTATGTCAACGAATGGAGTCTGGAATCTTGTTGAGTTGCCTAAAGGATTTAAATCCATAGGGTGTAAATGGATATTTAAAACCAAAAAGGATTCATTAGGCAACATTGAGAGATACAAGGCAAGACTTGTTGCCAAAGGATTTACTCAGAAAGAAGGAATCGATTACACAGAAACATTTTCTCCTGTGTCAAAGAAAGATTCTTTTCATGTGATTATGGCATTAGTAGCTCATTTTGATTTAGAGTTACATCAAATGGATGTGAAAACAACATTCCTTAATGGAGATTTGGAAGAAGAGGTTTATATGAAACAACCTGAAGGATTTTCTTCCAGTGATGGTGAACATTTGGTTTGCAAACTTAAGAAATCTATATATGGATTGAAACAAGCCTCTCGACAGTGGTATTTAAAATTTCATGAAATTATTTCTTCATTTGGTTTTGAAGAAAATATCATGGATCAATGTATATACCAGAAGGTTAGTGGGAGTAAAATTTGTTTCCTTGTTCTATATGTGGATGATATACTACTTGCAACCAATAATAAAGGGTTTCTACATGAGGTGAAACAATTTCTTTCTAAAAATTTTGATATGAAAAATATGGGTGAAGCATCTTATGTCATTGGCATCAAGATACATAGAGATAGACATAGGAGTATTTTAGGTCTATCTCAGGAAACCTATATCAAGAAAGTTTTAGAAAGATTTCGGATGAAAGATTGTTCTCCAAGTGTAGCACCAATTGTTAAGGGAGATAAGTTCAATTTGAGCCAATGTCCTAGAAATAATCTCGAAATGGAACAAATGACCAACATTCCATACGCTTCAGCTGTTGGAAGCATTATGTATGCGCAAGTCTGTACAAGACCTGACATAGCTTTCGCAGTTAGAATGTTGGGAAGATATCAGAGTAACCCAGGAATGGACCACTGGAAAGCTGCAAAGAAAGTTTTAAGGTACCTTCAAGGGGACCAAAGATTACATGCTTATGTATAGACGAACTGACAATTTGGAAGTAGTTGGCTACTCAGATTCTGACTTCGCTGGCTGTGATGATTCAAGAAAATCAACATCTGGATACATCTTTATGTTAGCTAGCGAGAGCTGTATCTTGGAGAAGCGCTAAGCAATCATTGATTGCTACTTCCACTATGGAAGCCGAGTTCGTTTCGTGTTTTGAGGCCACCTCTCATGGAGTTTGGTTAAAGAGTTTCATATCTGGGCTTAGACTTTTGGATTCAATTTCTAGGCCATTAAGGATATATTGTGACAATTCAGCTGCTGTATTTTTGGCTAAGAATAATAAAAGTGGGAGTCGAAAGTAAACACATCGACATTAAGTACTTAGCCATTAAAGAACGTATTAAGGAAAATAAAGTGGTCATTGAGCACATCAGCACTGAATTGATGATTGCAGATCCTTTAACAAAAGGCATGCCACCATCAAGGTTTAAGGATCATGTAATACATATGGGACTTGGTTCTAATATGTAAATTCATTGTTATTTAATGAAACTCTGATTATTTATTTTCTAATAAAGTGTGCACATTTATTTGAAAGAAAACAAAATTTTGTATTAGACCTAGAATAAACATGAAGTTTATTCATTAAGTTAAGGTCATTATGTGGGACCAAGAATAAACATAGGGTTTATTCATTAAGATTAACACATTAAGGTTGCAGTAAGAAGTATCATATATCTGTAATACATGGAAGAGAAGTTATCAATTTTGATAATATATCGCCATGATTCATGTATGTTATTTCTTGTATGTGAGAATTTGAAGTTTGCGAGCCAAGTGGGAGAATGTAAGTTACAAATTATGAATTTGTAACAATCAAATTCATTAAGAAATAATTTGTAACATCCAAATTATGGCCCTTAACTCTCCATTATGTTTTGTAACTCTTGAATTCAAATTTAAAATATGAAACTGCAGCATTGAGTAGCCATAATACCTCCATTAAGTGTGAGAAATTCTTTGATGGGAAGAATTCTATAAATTGGGAGGTGTTTTGCTTTGCAAAGGTCCCTAAGCTCGAAATTCTTGTTAAACACCATCTTGAGAGGATTTAGAGAGCTTAGAAGGCTTTGGCAACACTAAAAAACGTGAAGAAAAGCAATGGCGAGAGGTTGGTTATCCATGGCTTCCGCAATTTAAATTTTCAGTTTTTAAAGCATGTTTTAGTATTTTATGCTTACAAGAAATCCCTATGGGAAACTACCACGTTAGGTTTGGAGAGAGATGGGACTGGTTATATAACAGGGGGAGCAGATACAAGCTTTTTTCTTTCAATAGCCGGCCAAATGACTACAGGATCATTGGTCTACTCTACCTCAATTCACCATTTCGAACCTTATGCAGAAGGTTTTTCCGTACCAGCTCCTTCTACCTATACCGCAGTTGAAGCACCTAAAGGAGAATTTGGTGTCTTTCTGGTCAGTAATGCAAGCAATCGTCCCTACCGTCGTAAAATAAGAGCACCCGGCTCTGCCCATTTACGAGGACTCGATTCTATGTCTAAACATCACATGCCAGCAGATGTGGTCACCATCATTGGTACTCAAGATATTGTGTCTGGAGAGGTGGATAGATAGGACTACTAGTTGCTCGATCAGGACCCTTGCTTTATTGCGAGCCAAAATCTTTGATGGATTCCCCTTCCCCTTGGTAGGGTGTTGCCCCGGAGAGTTCCCATCCCTGCAACCTCCTATGGACTCTAAGTGGTGGGATTTCGGGGTAGAAGGTTCATGGTAGGTAGTTCCAATGCGGCGATTAACATCCTTTTAGTATGTAGCGAGATCCGTCCTCCAACCAAGGGATCGATATGCAAATCATAACTAAGGCTAGCCCGCTGGAAGTAGAAGGTAGCAGAGATTCAGGCAGCTAGGCATCAGTTTGAGTTTGAGATCGAGACCCAGAAGTAGAGATAGAGGCAAAGGTTGCAGCAGGAGGGAGAGACGGTTCAATACTCGATTTGAGAACCTGGTAACCTAGCATCCTCACCCATTGAACCATTGTACCTAGCTTCCCTTCGCTCGCGTCCGAACCCGTTGGATCGATATCCAGTTCCACCAGCGGCAGAGACAGTTGGATAGGTACCCACAGCAGTTGCTTCAGCTGCTTACCTTGAACCAATTGGAATAGCACTACCCGTGTAGGTATAGACTAAGGCAGATCCAATTTGATTTAACCGGACCGGCCAGCATATGAGTAAGCATAAGCATCAGTAGTTTCAGTTGATGACCCTGAGGCGAGGAACAAGTCATCCAAGGTAAGCTCCTTCCTTACCGATCCGTAATTCTAAGATTTTGATCTGCTGTTGGAACCAAACCTAGTGAATCGCTTTTGTGGTTTAAATGCTGCTAGCCCCAATGCTGCTCGCTTTTATTCCGGTGGATCAATGGGTTGCCGCACCGGCCTCAGATCTCGACCTGGGTGAGATACTGCCTTCTATGTATGCTTTTGTGGGTGATGCTCATGATCCTACAGCTCGTATAGTATAGAAAGAGTGTCAATAGCAGAGGCTGGTAGCATAAAGGTCCAACCAATGAATGCTATGCTATTATTTATTCCTCTTCTCCATAGGGGAATCGATGAGAGATGCGAACAAAGACTGCGTAGGCACGAATATCAAAGCTTCAGTCCCAGCCTAAACGCCCCTTATGCTTTCGATACTAGTACCAGCAGCTTCCCTACCACCACCTCGCCCAAGATCTATTCCGGTTCCAGTCGAAGAACCACCGGGCCCATTATTGACCCAGTGACCGGGGTAGAGCTAGTTGGAGAAAGATCACCTAGCCTTTGTCCGCAAAAGTGGTTGTCCCACCACCGGAAGTAGAGGAAGCTAACCGAGAGGACTAAGAATGAGTCGTTTACCTCAACTTTGAACCCCCAAATATGCCTGTCTACCTCTATGAGGTAAAGCCAGGAGCAGTAAGTTCACCCCCAACAAAGCTATACTCCTCCGCCAGTTCGAGTTACCATTGTTGATCCATCAGCTTCTGAGCTAGCTGAGTTAGGTCCAAAATATCCCCCTTTGACTCAGGAAGGCGTTCCGGGGCCAACCTCAGCACCTCCATTTCAGGTAACCATTCCTGCCATCCACTCTGCCATGAGAGTTTTTATGTTCGTCTATGTGATCCTCCTTTGGTCGTTGCTGTTTTCTCTTCGGTTCCCGACGGTTCCCTTACGTAATAGGGCTCACCCGTCACGGCTCTTCCTTCTTCTTCGCCCTCTGCGCTCTTGTGTCCATAATAACGGGTCAATTCTTAAACGTTTGGGACGTTCCAAACCTTACTAAAAAAGCTAATAAGGCAGTTCTACCTTGGTTGCTAAGCATTGTCGTTGTATTTCTCCAGAATCCTACATGGCAAAATCCTTCGCTGCCGCAATTGACCGCCTCTCTCTGCCTTACTTCCTTTCTCAGGACCACACTTCATCACCAACCTCACACTCCTGCGCTCTCCCTCCACGGCGTGGCTTCACATTTCTATCATTCCTAGCTCCCCTCCTCACGCACCTCTGCGTGCAGTCGTTCCATCTCCCTAGCAAAGTCATTGATATCCAAGCCGTTTTCCTCTTATCTTATTCCGGGCGGAGCCAACTCTTTCATTCCTCTGGTATTGGCATCGTCTTCATCACACCGGGCATTGACGAAAGGGTGCTCCAACAGCAAAACGGAGTACGAGGCCCTGATTGCTTTTAATTGTCTTGAATTTTTTTTCTCTTTTCGCCTCTTCATATCTCTTTGTAATTCTCTAGCTCTCTCGAGGCTTCGATAACCAGGCTTCAAGTCTTTGGGGATTTTGAGTTAGTAATCAAACAAGCCCATGGCACCTACATAGTCAAGAGGCGAACTTTTGTGCCCTACTACGAACGGGCGAAGCATTTAATAAGGCAGTTCCAAGAAATCAAGCTAACACACGTCCGACGGGGGTTGAATGCACAAGCCGATGCATTGGCCAGCTTAGCAGCCTCACTTTCTCTGCCGTCAGAAAAAGTCGTCACCGTCTTTGTGTTTGTCGGCGAAAGAAGGGTCTTGTTCCTTTTGACAGAAGTTGTGTTTCAAGAAGAGCCGGTCAATACCGTTGCCATTCAAGAACAAACAGAAGATTGGAGGCAACCTTTCCTCGACTACCTGCAAGACGGTAGACTTCCTCAGTAGAAGACTAAGAGAAAGGAAAGAAGTAGAAGGGCGCCAAGGTTTGCCCTAATTGAAAATGAGCTGCGCCGAAGATCTCTGGATGGTTTTTGATTTTGACTCAGATGCCTGGCAAAAGAATAGGCTCAACACGCACTTCAAGAAGTACATGCAGGAGTGTGTGGTGCTCATCAGACCGGCGCCAAACTACACATGCAGCTAAAACGGCCAGCATGCTAGGGCATTGGAAAGCTGCCTTCAGAGTCATGAGATATCTTCAGGGGACCAGAGACTAAATGATCACATAACGGCGATCCGATATACTGGATTCGAATATCCAACGGAGATTACACTAGGTGCCCGGACACCTGGAAATCCACATCAGGATCAGGTTTTGATTACTGTTAAGAATGAGACTTTGTTTTGGTACTTATAGCTACAGTTCAGTTAGTTTGGTTTGTTTGTAATGTTACAATTAGTTTTTGGTTACAAACATGTGATAGACTTTACTTGTGACAATGTATTTTATTTTTAAAAGTCAATATTAGGTAGAGGATTTGACATGCATTTAGAGATAGCAGGAAGATAACTTGTGAAAGCTGCAACATATGTATATATGTATCTTTTGCTGGATAATATCATTACTCTCTTTTCTTTGCATTCTCAACAATTGGTATCAGAGCTCTAAGGCTCTTACGGGCTGTGTGGTTCTTTGAAAAAAGACTATTCTGTTGTTTTGCCTGTGTAGAGTAAACACCATAGCAAGTGAGTTATGGCTTCTGCAAGTTCTTCTTATCCTATAGTGCCTATGTTTTCAGGAGAGAACTACCAAGTTTGGGTGGTTAGAATGAAAGCATATTTGAAATCTTTAGAGCTATGGGATGCAGTAGATACAGGTAGAGATCCACCTCCTTTAAGGGAAAATCCCACCATTGCTCAAATAAAGCATCATGAGGAAGAAATGCTTAAGAAGGACAGAGCTCTTACAGTTCTTCATTTAGCCTTTGCAGACCACATCTTCACAGGTATTATGACTCTTGAAACCCCAAAAGAAGTGTGGGATCAGTTGAAAGAGAAACATGAAGGAAGTGATAGAGTAAAGTCTGTTAGGTTACTTACTTTCAAGAGGGAGTTTGAAAATCTCAAAATGAAGGAATCTGAGACTGTCCAAGAGTACTCTTCGAAGGTCAAAGACCTGGTTAACCAAATGAGGTTATATGGAGAGGTGGTAGAGCAGCAAAGAATAGTTGAGAAGATGTTGATAAGTCTTCCAAAGAAGTTTGAGGCAAAGGTATCTGCTATAGAGGAGTCAAATGATCTTAAAAGGTTAACAGTTGCTGAGTTGATTAGCAAGCTTCAAGCTCAGGAACAAAGGACTTTCGTTAGATCAGAAAATTATAGTGAAGGAGCTTTTCCAGCCAGGCTCAGTTCAAAGCCATCCAACTCTAAAGGGGATAAAAAGGTGCAATGTGACAAGAGCTTCAAAGGAAAGATTGCTAAAGTCGAGTTCAAGGAGCTTGGAAAAGGAAAACTTCCTCCTTGTGCCTTCTGTAAAAAGACCAATCATCTAGAGAGTAACTACTGGAAGAAAATGCAATGCAAAATATGCAAAAAATTTGGACATAGTGCCAAATTCTGCAAGCAAAAGAAATTTCAACAAATTTCTTCACAACAAACTCAACCAATGCAACAAGCCAATGTAATGGAACAAAAGGATGTAGAAGAGCATCTTTTTATGGCTACTTCATCTGATAAAACTTCAGAAAAGTATTGTTGGTTGCTAGACAGTGGTTGTACTAACCATATGACATCAAATTCAAGGTTGTTTATTAGCCTTGATCCTTCCTTCAGAATTCCTGTCAAGTTGGGAAATGGGGAGTCTATAGAATCTGCAAGAAAAGGTACCATTTCTGTCTTAACTTCGCAAGGTATAAGGCTTATACATGATGTACTTTTGGTTCCAAAGTTAGATCAAAATCTGCTTAGTGTGGGCCAAATGATGCAGAATGGTTATTCATTAGTTTTTAAGGATAACTCGTGTTCGATATCTGATTCATTTGGAGAAAAGCTTATTGTTGTACCAATGAGTGATAAATGTTTTGCTATTCGATGGCATTCAAGTCCTTCACTTGCTTGTAAGACTATTGCGGATGAATCATGGCTTTGGCATAAAAGATTTAGGCATGCTAACTTTAAGTTATCCTTTTCCATCTTTTTTCACTTTCTAAATTTCTTTATTATTTCTATGTTTAAGTTAAAATCTAATTATTGCTAGAATTTATTTCTATTTGACCCTAGAATTGGGCATTACTTTTTTCACTACTGTTAGAAGATCTTGTTCTAAACTCATCTTGTTAGAGTTTTTAATTTTTCATTTAAAATAATTACTCTTTTATCTAACTCTTCTATACTTAATTCTAATTTATCTAATTTTTTAATTACTTTATTTTCTAATTTTCTACTAGTTTCCTCTATTTCTAAATTATTTTGTATTATTCTATTATCTATTAGACTATCTATTTTTACTCTTTGTTTTTGTAATATATTCAAATATGATTTAAAAATTAAATCATTAGACTGATTGATAGCTAACTGGTTATGTAAAATATGATAACTAACATCAGAAATAGTGTTCAGTTGTAGATCTTCAGAGTGAAATTTAGGCTTAAAATTTTCTTGAGAAAAACATATTATATTTAATCTATCTACAGTCCTCTTCCTCTGGTATAATCTTGTTTCTAAGTTAAGATAATCAAGCCTATGAAATACCTCTTCTTCCTTACTGGTCATGTTTTAAGAATAATAAGCTCCGCAAGTTTTCACCTACACCTAGGACTTATCAGCACCTTAGCTTCTACCTAGTACTTCAACTTACCTCTATAGGAGCTTTTAAACTTAAAACAAGTTTTCAGGATGATTTGCATGATCATAAAGACTGAATTATCTTTTCTTAGTTCTGTTTTGGCTCTGATACCATTTTCGGGGGCGAGGTATGGAGATCAGAAGAGCCGCAGAATAACCCACTCAGTGTATGAGTACACCAAGAAGTTATTGGAAGCTTTTCTGGATTAGAAGGGAAGAGAAGAGAAGAGAAGGGGTTTTTTTTTACTCATTTCACTGCTCTGAATCTAACAACCTATTTCTATTTCTGATAAATAATGTTTTAGCCTACCATTCTAAAAATTACTGTTCACATCAAAATTTTTCTAAATTTAAATTTACCAAAGTTGTTTAAAGAAACCAACAACCGGAATAGGATCAACGGCGTTGGGGATAGGGAATAAGATCAATAAGGGAGTGTCTCTCTACCTTATTGAAATATGTTAATTATCTTTACCTGCAAGCTCTGAAGGGAATTTTTTAGAGAGAGGTTGGAAGATTTTATAGAGAGAGATATTGCTTCAAGTTATCTATAGTTTTTATAAATAAAGGATCTTGGGTTTTATTAGGGATTTTTTCTAAGCTATATTCTAAGGCTGATAATTTTTTATTAATTCCTAATAATAAAGAAATTATTGTATTATTCTGTCTAATTATAGTTTTATATGGTATTCCTGCTATAGATCCTAGACTATTTTGGTCATTACTAAATCCTATTGAGGGATTTGCTATTTCATTCTCTGTGACTTCTAAACTATTTTGATAAAAAGGATCTTGTTCTAAACTCATCCTGTTAAAGTTTTTAATTTTTCATTTAAAATAATTACTTTTTTGTCTAACTCTTTTATACTTAATTCTAATTTATCTAATTTTTTAATTACTTTATTTTCTAATTTTCTACTAGTTTCTCCTATTTCTAAACTATTTTGTATTATTCTAATATTATCTATTAGACTATCTATTTTTACTCTTTGTTTTTGTAATATATTCAAATATGATTTAAAAATTAAACCATTAGACTGACTGATAAGAATTAATAAAAAATTATTAGCCTTAGAATATAGCTTAGAAAAAATCCCTAATAAAACCTAAGATCCTTTATTTATAAAAACTATAGAAAATATTAATGAACAATTAGCTAATTTATCTTTAGGACCTAAACCAGTAGTAGGAGGATCTAAAGGTAAAATGTTAGTTTGGAAAAAGTGGGAATAAATATGCCTTAGCTACTAATACTCTATATGCATTACTATAATCTTTTTTCCATGATTGAAAATAAAGTTTTGCTACTCCTCCTAATAAATGTTCTACATAATTTACCTTTTCTTGATTATCTATAAAATTAAAGGTGCTTAAGTGTAAAATAGTACTTGATTCCCATTTAGCTATTACTTCTTCCCATAATTGGGAATGATAATTACTTAATACTAGCATACTTTCACTATTAGCTAAAGCTGATGGTAAAGTTATTTGCTCATATGGGAATTTCCTACTATACCCTTTACTATTTATTTCTGGTGGACATGTTCTAGTAGGTTTACTGTCTGCTCCAGGAAAAGTCCTTTCTGGTTGTACTTCTATTGTTGGTAAATTTCCTGGACTATTAACTACTCTTGATGACGTACTTGCTAAAATTCTATCTTCTATGTATTCATCATATTTTGGACTTTCTATTTCTTCCAAAGGTAATACATATTCTTGCATATTTCCTGTGCTTTTAAGTATTTCTAATAAATCTTCTTCTACTTCCTCTTTTTTATAATTTTCTATTTTTTGATAATTATCTCCATATACCATGTCTATAAACATATTACAGTCATCTAAATCTGGTATTTCTAAAAAATTAATTCTCCGATCATAATTTGGATATTTACTATATAGTATTTCTAATTTTTGTTTATCCTCCATTTTATAATCTAGATGCTACAAGACTATGTTTTAACCAATTTTCAATTGATCTTAATAAAGTTATTCTTACTTCAATTCTATTTCTAAATATATTGTTGTGTGCTGTTTGTTCTAATTGTCTTTCAAACCTTTCTATTTCAGTTACTAAAATATTTCTAAATGATGCTATATGTATCCTATTATCTAATGTTATTCTTGTTAAACTATTTACTATTTGTCTATGTAAGTTAAAATCTGTATTTATTGACATTTTAACTTCTTCCTATAGTAGGTAAGTTTTGCTCTATAGATTCCTCATCACTATCTAGCTCTGAGGTTCTTACATTTCTTTGTTCTATAAAATTATCAAATCTTATACTTTGATTACCATTTAAATCTACATATATTGAACTATTCTCTGGTACTAATACTGTTTTTCTAGTGTTGATTTCTACAAATTTTTCTAAATTCCATCCTAATCCTGCTAATCTAGTTGGATATATTGTTTCTGGTTTTATCATTCTAATCCCTCTAGTTGATAATCCATTTATTATAGTATCAGTATTTACTCTATACCTATTTCCTGATTTATTACTTGCTCTGCCTAAGTATCCTATAGTAATATTTAAATTATCTCCTTCATAATCTTCATATCCTTTTGTTTGTATTCCTATTTTTAGTTTTTCTAAATCATTTATAGATTTTAATATATTAGGGGAATAATAAAATAATCCAGTATTACTATTCATATCTACTTCTATAGTTCCTAATACTGCTTTTGTCATAGTTTTAATTCAACTAGTATCTAACAATACTATAAGTACTTTTGTTCCTACTCCTATTCTGGTTAACCCTTTAACTCCTATTACTATTAGTCCAAAATGGACCAATTTCTTTCCTTTTAATTTTAATTTTCTTATTGTTTGTCTATTTACTATATCTATGGTTTTAGTTTGACCATCTACTACGCTTATTTGTTGTTCTGTGGACACTTTTATTAATTACTTTTTTCATATGTTTGCAATTCATATGCTTGCAATAAACATATGACAAACTAAAACCTATAGGCATATTATTTCATATGCAAAAATCTATAGTCCAATTTCTAAATTTCTAGGGTCTTCTTTATTAGGCTTTCATTTTAAAATTCCACCCCATCCTTCTAGACTACGATCTGTTTCTATTATAATATAACTATTTTTAGGAGGTAATTCTAGATCTGGTAAGTTACTTATTATATTTTTTATTTGTTTTAACAATTTTTTATCCTTATTATTAAACTTTATTTCTCCTCCTATTTTTAATTTATTATAAAAGGGTCCCAGTTAATTTTCCTAAATTAGGAACATAGTTTCTAGTGTAATTTAATAATCCTAAGAAACTTTCAAATTCTTTCTTTGTATTTATTTCTTCATTAAAGTCTAATACTTTTTTAATTATATGGGGCTGTAATTTTATTATTCCCTTACCTATTTATATTCCTAAAAATTCTATCCTGGGTTGTCTTAGTTTTAACTTTGTTTTTGATAATATTAGTCCTTCCTTTTCACAAATATCAAAAAATTGTTTTAAATGTTGTATGTGTTGTGCTATATTATCACTAAATATTAAAATATCATCTATGTAACATATTATAAAGTCATCTAAATGTCTGAATATATTATCCATTTTTCTTTGGAATATACTAGGTGCATTTTTTAATCCGAAAGGGCATAACTAACCATTCATATTGTCCTAAAGGTGATGTAAAAGCTGTCCATTCTATACTATCAGGATGCATGGCTACCTGATGGAATCTTGATTTTAAATCAAATTTGCTATATACATCTTTATCCTTTATTTTTAATAGTAAATAATCTATTCCTGGTAATGTATATTGGTCTTTGTAAGTATTATCATTTAATCTTTTATAATTGAAATACCATTCTACTTTTTCCTCTAATTATTTCACTATATTTTTGTACTATAAATGCTGCTGTTCTATGTCTACTATTAGAATGTCTAATTAATTTTCCTTTTAATAATTCTTCTATATGCTTTGTATATTCTGACTTAGTCCTGGGATCTGGTATTATGGGTTTATCTTGTATAGTTAAATCTGGGTTTATTATATCTATTTGACATGTAATTTTATTTTTATTCCATAATGCTAAAGGATTCTCACCTATAACTAACAAATTTTCTAATCTTCTCATTAAGGGTTCTAAATAAGTCCTATAATTTGATTCTAAATTACCATAATTATATAATATTACATCTGTTTCTAGCTGTTCTTCTATTTCTATCTTATCATATTCTTCTTGTTCCTCAAATAATTTTATATCTAAGGGTTTACTAACAGGTGATGTTTCTATTACTTCTGTTTTCTTAAAGAAAGTTACTTTTCCATTTTCTATAGTTATTCCTCCTTGCATACTATAAATAAAATTCATCCCTATGATTATTTGAGTTCTATCATGAATCTGTAATGGGAGCACATAACAAAATGGTAATAAATATTTTTGAGTTTTAAATATTAAATAACTTCCTGTCTTTACTTTTAAGAAGCTTTGTGTTACACTATTTACTCCTGCTATTCTTACTGCTGTTGGTAATTTCTCAAAACATTCTAATGGTAATGCTTTATCATCTATTGCACATTTACTAGCTCCTATAGCTATAATGACATTTAAATTATATTGCTTATTATTTACTTCTATAGCTACTTTACAATTTAATAAATTATTTACTCTATTAGCAGGTCTTATTGTATTACTAGCTATTATTTCTAATTCATCCTCTTCTTCTATTTGTTTTAATTTATATTGTTTTTCTATATCATTTATTTTTTGTTCTAATCTGCTTATTTCTAAATCTTTTTCTATTTTTAATTCTGCTATTTCTTTTTCTAATTTATATGTTTTTTCTTTTAAATAGTTATTTTCTATCCTAAAAAATTCTATGTTTTCTTTTTCTCTCTTTTCTGTCCTAATTTCTTGTTTAACTTCATCGCCATATTCTACTATTTCTCCCAAACCTTTCTATATCCATTGGGCAACATATTAATTCACAATTTATGCATTTTTTACTATTATCATATTACAGAAAAAACATTTTTCTCTATAAGTATTATCCCAACTATGTTTACATTCTTTACAATTTGATGGTAATTGTTTTTCTACCAACCAATTCATAATGTCTATAATTCTAGCAAATGATTGCAATAGTTCTAAATTAATAAAAGTCATGGGTTTCATATGAAGAAGACAAGATAGAGAAGGAAATAATAATATTAGATTATTGCAATGTTACAGAAAAAAATTAGATTGTAATGCAATAGTTAAGTTTTATAATAAAATAAAATTCTAGCAAGTTAAGTACTAATAGATGGATAAAATTTATGAATTATTTAAAGATTACTGGAGTAGAATGTAAAATAGAACATGTAAAAGCAAATGAAAATTTTTTAGCAGATAAATTATCTAGAATAATTAGTAATAATTCTATATTTTAACATAATAATATAAATTAATAATAATAATGTAATGTACTTAGAAATGTAATTTACTTGTAGAAATGAAATGTAGAAATATAATTTGCATGTAGCAAAGTAATTTGTATAGTAGAAATGTAATCTTAATGTAGAAAATAATTACATAGTAGAAATGTAATCTTCATGTAGAAAATAAATAATTTTCATTCATGCATGATGGCATTGTACAAAATTCAATTTTGTTGTGGATATCGACGTAAGTCAGGAGTCCACTAAGTCCATCTTCATATTCTTTCATTATTCCATTTTATTAATTCTTTCATGCATATGTAGAAAAGTAGACATTGTAGAAAAAATAATTTTTTCCCTAACAAAATTATTTATTCTTTTGCAGTAATGGCAGGAACATCTCAAAACCCAAGCCCAAATGCCTTTTTCTTCGGCCCATACACTTTAAAAACTTTTCCTTCAGGAACCAATCTCTCTTTCAGAGCAAAAGCCCATCTAAAGCCTGAACAAAAATGTTTGGTTAACAACCTCTGGAACTCAAACCCAAAGGCTAAACCAGAAGTTCTTCATGCTTTATGTTGTTATCTTGATCTCAAAAATCAAGAAGAAAATTTAAAGTCTAAGCTTTTGCCCGTTCAGCATATTAACCTTTCACCACAAACTCCTCAGATGCTCCAAAATGAGGTAAATATGTTAAAAAGTGAAGTGAGCTCAAAAAATAAAAAAATAGAAGAATTAAATAAAAAAGTAGAAAAATTGGAAAAAGAGCTCAGAGAGAAAAAAGAAAAAGAGAAGGAAGTGATGATTTATTTTGAAAAAGAAGAAAAAGCAAAAAAGCAAAAAATAATGACACTTCCATACCTAGGGCTCTATCTAGAAAAGAAGATACTTTTTTATCTCTTTTCTAAAAAGATAGCCGAGATGATTTATTATCAAGAAAAAATGAGAGATTTAGTTTTTCGGCCAGATGTAAATGCTCTAGGTATAAATGTCATATATTATATGAGGAAAAAACATGAAGAAACTAAAGCTTGTGACTGTGAAGAAGGTTTTGTCTTCTACAGAATGGCCATACATCTGTCTCTGTGGGAACCACTTAAAGAAATATATGGTTTCAATAGAATGATGGAAATGGTATATGTCTACAGAATCATTGTGACCAAAGCAGATCAAGTCAGAAGATTCATAGAACCATATTCCTGGAGGTTAGCATATGTGTTATATACCCTCTTTGAAAAAGACAAATGTCCTTTTGGGTATATCAATTTAGGAGTAAGATCCATTCCCGCCTCCTACAGCAATGGTTATCCTGAAGAAGCCAGGTCAGAAATTCTGATTGAATGTTGTCCTTTTTCAAGGCCAGCAATGACCAAAATTCCATCAGAATACATACCACAATAGTCAGCTTCTACTG
Organism: Xylocarpus granatum; assembly: GCA_019650275.1. Lineage (NCBI taxonomy): Eukaryota > Viridiplantae > Streptophyta > Magnoliopsida > Sapindales > Meliaceae > Xylocarpus > Xylocarpus granatum. The sequence goes on along the minus strand of BNST01002738.1, from coordinate 26,745 downwards.
ATGAGTGCCTATCCAAAGCAAGGATTTTTTTACAATCAATACAGCTCAACAAAACATGGGCTTACTCATCTTCCCTTATTTTTGAAGAAAGGAACCTCAAGGTATTCTCTTCTCAAACCAAATGCTATGTTCCTTTCCTCAACCACATCATTAAGGATCCAATAAGAGTACGGCATTATCAAGATGTACATGCTGGAATGAATTCTGGCATAATCGGTGATTATTGGAATTCTCAAGAAACTTATGGGGACATTGAAGATTTGATTGACCTGGATGAGTGAAAAAGCCAAACTTTGCAGCCTGACAAATTCTAAAAGATTCCTGCACCCACCTGACAAAATTGACTCTTTTATTTTTATCATTTGTTTACTTTTTGTAAACTAGAGTCACTTTTTCAAAAGTAATCATGGTTATAATTAACCATTGTTTACTTTTAGGTTTTATTTTTGTTTATTGCAATCATTTGTTTACTTTTTGTCATATGTTTGCAATAGTTCTATTGCAATAGTTTTAAATTATTTCATATGTTTTATTATTATTAATTACTTTTTTCATATGTTTGCAATAGTTCTAAATTAATTGGGCAACCAATTCATATGTTTAAGTTAAGCTTATTGGAAAGTGATGCATGAAAAGAAATTGGCTAGTGATATGCCTTTAATTAATTCTTGTAATCAAATTTGTGAAAGCTGCCAAATGGGAAAGATACATAGATCACCTTTTCCATCTCAAGCTAAATGGAGGGCCAAACAAAGACTTGAGCTTGTGCATTCAGATATTTGCGGTCCTATGCGAGTCCCTTCTCTGAGTCAGAATAAGTACTTCATTTTGTTCATAGATGATTTCACAAGAATGACTTGGGTTTACTTTTTGAGTAATAAAGCTCAAGCATATGTCTGCTTCGAGAAGTTCAAGGCAATGGCAGAAACTAAAACTGGCCTTAGAATTAAAAGGCTAAGAACTGATAATGGGAAGGAATTCATCTCTAAAGAATTTGCAGAATTATGTGAAGATTCTGGAATCCAGCACCAACTGACGGTGCCATACTCTCCACAGCAAAATGGGGTGTGTGAAAGGAAGAATAGGACAGTACTTGAGATGGCAAGAAGCATGTTGCATGAGAAATCTTTGTCAAAAAAGCTTTGGGCAGAAGCTGTATACACTTCAGTATATTTGCTAAATAGATTGCCTACTCATGCAGTTGAAGGAAAAACTCCATATGAAGCTTAGACTGGTCAAAAACCATCTGTCAAACATTTGAAAGTTTTTGGATCAGTTTGCTATACACACATACAAATGTCAAAAGGGACAAGCTCTCTGAAAAGGTAAGAAAAGGAATTTTTCTTGGTTACAGCAGTCAAGTAAAATGTTACAGAGTTTTTGATTTAGAAGCTGGAAAGATAAATGTCAGCAGAGATGTATCTATTGATGAGGATTCAATATTGCGATGGGAGGAAGGAAATTTTGATTCTTCACCAATTCTCTCTAGTCTTCCAAAAAATTCAAGTAGTCAAACAAGTATATCAGTAGGTCCCAATACTGAAGGTGAGTTTAATGTTCTTGGTACATCAGATTCGCCTGTGCTGAGAACGTCTAATTTGTCAGATGTGTATGCCAGATGCATAGTTGCAGTAGCTGATCCTCAAAGTTTTCCAGAAGCAATCAATTCAGAAATTTGGTATAATGCTATGAGAGAAGAATTTGCTGTCATTGAAAAAAATGAAACCTGGAAGCTAGTAGATAGGCCTGTGCATAAGCAAGTAATTGAAGTAAAATGGGTATATAGGACCAAGTTTAATGCAGATGGTTCTGTTCATAAACATAAAGCCAGACTTCTTGTAAAAGGGTATTCTCAACAAGCAGGTATTGATTATAGAGAAACTTTTGCCCCTGTTGCCAGACTTGATACGATAAAGTTGATTATTGCGTTGGCAGCTCAAAACAAGTGGAAAATCTTCCATCTAGACATCAAGTCAGCTTTCCTCAATGGTTACTTGGAAGAAGAAATTTTTATCGAGCAACCAGAAGGTTTTCAAGGAAAGGAAAGAGATAAAGTCTATAAATTGAGCAAGGCTTTATATGGTTTGAAGCAAGCACCAAGGGCTTGGTACAGCAGGATTGATGAGTTTCTTGGAGATTCTGGCTTTAGGAGGAGTTGTAATGATGCTACTCTTTATATTAAGGTTTCATCTACAATAGACATCTTAATCATTTCATTATATGTTGATGATTTGCTGATTGTTGGCAGCAAAGTTAGAGATGTTGATGATTTCAAGCAACAACTTAGCAGAAAGTTCATGATGACAGATCTGGGGGAAATGAAATTCTTTCTTGGTTTTGAGATTTGTCAAACTAATGAGGGAACTTTTATTTCTCAGCAGATTTTTGCTAAAAGTTTGCTTAAAAGGTTTTCTATTTAACATTGCAAACCAGCAAGCACACCTCTCATTGTAAATCAGAAGTTATTCAAATTTGATGGTGAAGACAAGGCAAACGCATCTCTCTATAGAAGTCTTGTTGGTAGTCTGTTGTATCTCACATCTACAAGACTTGATATTATGTTTGCTACAAGTTTGCTATCAAGATTTATGCAGGAACCTAGTCAAATACATTTTGGTGCAGGCAAAAGAGTTCTAAGACAGTGATTGGGCTGGATGTGTTGATGATGGCAGAAGTACCTCTGGCTATGTTTTCACACTTGGTTCTGGTGTATTTTCATGGAGTTCTAAGAAGCAAGAGGTAGTTGCACAATCCACTGCAGAAGTTGAGTTTATTGCAGCAGCAGCTGGTGCAAATCAGTGTATTTGGACACGAAAAATGTTTGCTGACCTAGAGTTCATTCAAAGCAATGCTACTTTAATTTATAGTGACAGTAAATCAGCAATTGTTATGGCCAAGAATCCAGTTCAGCGTGGAAAGACCAAACACATGAAGGTGAAGTTTCATTTTCTTAGAGAGGTAGAAAAGGATCATGAAGTCAATTTGGTCTACTGCAAATCAGAAGATCAAATTGCTGACATATTAACCAAAGCTTTGCCTAAAGGAAAATTTGAAATGCTCAGAGATAAGCTTGAAGTCTCAAAACAAAATCTCAAGGAGGAGTGTTAAGAATGAGACTTTGTTTTGGTACTTATAGCTACAGTTCAGTTAGTTTGGTTTGTTTGTAATGTTACAATTAATTTTTAGTTACAAACATGTGATAGACTTTACTTGCAGTAATGTATTTTATTTTTAAAAGTCAATATTAGGTAGAGGATTTGACATGTATTTAGAGATAGCAGGAAGATAACTTGTGAAAGCTGCAATATATGTATATATGTATCTTTTGCTGAATAATATTATTACTCTCTTTTCTCTGCATTCTCAACAATTACTGCTTGCATAGGCCCCATTTCCTGGAAGAGTGAGAAAGGGTGGCAGCTTCTTTCTTTACACACGCTGAGTATATTGCTTGTTACGAGGCCACATACCCGGAGACATTCTACGGCTATTCTCTGGTTTTTTCTTTGTTCTTTCTAAGTTTTTCATCAATTGAAGAGAGGCTGTTAGGCCTGTAGTTCTACTTAGTAGCTATGACTTCGGAACTATGGGCAAGTAGCCAGCCTATTAGCAGCTGCTTTCCTAGTCAAGAGGGCAAGCAGATCGTAGGTATGTTATAGAAGCGGATATGCGTGTATAAGTATAACTTGATCTGATTCTATAGTAGTAGTGAACCCGTCTTGATACAAGTCACCCAAAGTCATATGCTTAACACATGTCTCTTTCACTATCTTTTCGGAGATCAGGTAAGGTAGGTCTACTACTGCTTGACTGGAGTTAGCGAAGCCGAAACAAGGTGGCAGTAGGGGGCTAATAACTTTTTATAGAAGTAGGAGACGATTAGAGTGATCTTCTTTATATAGGCTATTTGCGCTTAACGAGTTAGAAGATGTTGCCAATGCCCGGGTATCGAAAAGAGTTGGATGCGAGCCCCTCACATGAGAAAGGAGCCTAGCACCCCCGATACGCCGAAACCTCTGATTCCGGTCCTTAGGCTAACCTACGACTAGTCAGGAATTGCGTAAGAGAAGAAGAAATAAGTCACCATAGTGCAAAAGCCGGCGGCGGAGGGAGAACAAAATATCGTCCAAGAGCAAAAATCGGAATAACAGCTCACCCCCACCTACTCGCTTTAAAAAAAAACCATCTGAGTCGAGAGACCCAAAAGAAAATGCCTAAGGTAATAATCTCTTTCTCAACGTAAAAGTAAAAAGAGCAGAAAATCCATTCCATTCCTATTCCTTGCCAAGATTGTTTTCTTTTTTTATCTTCTTTGTCCACAATTGGAGTGTCTTCCCTATTTTTTTTCAGTTGTAGGGAAGGTAGTGGGCGTCTTGGCAACAAGAAAGATTTCGTTATATTATAACAACAGAAATTTAACCTAGAATTTTTTTGTTTTTGACAAAAGAGTTCCGTCGTTTCCAAAACGTTTACGGTGACCAGGCCCAAGCTTAGTCCACTACTCAACTCAGGGTTTTCCATTCTATCGGCCATAGAATAGCGAAATAGATAGGATAGTATATATATAGGGAATCGAGAGAGTAGGTTGAGAGCCATGAGCCAAGAATTCCAGTCTTTTGTTGCTCACGAGGAAGAGGTGCAAGCAAGTAGGAGTCCAATTTCGTCTCAGGTAAAGTGAGAGTCTAAGGGCTTGAAAAGGCTAGCCTTTTTCATATTCTTCTTTTTACAAAACTAAGAATTTGCATTCCCTTCCCCACTATATATGAAAGAAATCGATCGAAACGAAGCTGGAACTGATCTATCTCAATGAACTTCATCCACATGTCAGGTCTCTTTTGCTTCTTGTCAAGACCTGTAATCGATTGCTTTCGCCAAAGCCAACCGTCGACCTCACTCAAAGCTGGAAGCGGGGCAGCGCTGTGCGGGTGTAGCGGGTTCATCGATTCTAAACGGAAAACTAACTTGATTCTTTATGCCACCCGGTTTTTCAACTCATGAAGGCGGCACTACTGCTGGCTTCGACGATCGCCTCTAACATAACGTACCACTTCTCTTAACATATTAAAGTGCAACAAATGCTGACTCCTAGTATGGATATGGCTAAACCGCGGTATACTTGGCTAAGGCTAAGACGACGAGAATTCAGACCTAAAATGAAAGGAAAGCTAGACCCCGAGTCTGTCTGTCCGCCCGATCCTAACCTCAGGCTTTCAGTCCTACTTCTGCGACTAGTTGATTCTTCCTCCTCCTTTTCTTTCTTTTTATTAGATGCCACTATCTGACTTTTCAGTACTCTCTATTTCAACAAGATTGGAATAGATTTGCTCATCTGGCTCCATTCTTTTCTCTTAGCCTTTGATCTTTACCGTTCTTCTGGTCTGTAAAGCGACCCTAAATTAAATCAAGTACCCTATCCAAATCAAGTCCTCTATCCAGCGCTACTGCTGGTTGATACTCCTCTGCGGTACATCTGATTCCAGTCATGATAGTTCAGTTGTTCGCAGCAGCTCCATCAAACTCCCGGCTAGCAGCTTGACTTCCCGCTTTTTCTCATTCCCCTGGGGAGCCTTTTCAAGACTCTTTCAACCGCTTCCGACATTTCGGATTTAGGCCTGGGCTGGCTAGGACCACTAAGGAATTCTCTTCCACAACTAGGTCGACCAAGGGAAGGAAGTGGGATGATCCTACGTGAAGAAGGAAGGCTACTCTTTCAGACTGTGTGAGACCGGCTTCTATGGAACTAGCTGCCAATGTCCGACAATATAAGTCAAGCATCTAGCTTGATGCATCGATCTAATCCTCAGATCAGAGAAAATTAGAAAAAGGAGAAAGGCAATCTTCTTCTCATCGAGAAAGAACTATGAATATTCCGTTGAATCAGATCTAGCAGCGCAGCGCTCACGTGAGGACTCTCCTTCTCCAGCCGTTTGCGTTTTCTGGGCATGAAGCGGCCTTTTTTTGGAGCTTTTTATGATTTGTGCAGGGCTGATTTTTATCTCTTCCCTGGCCTTTTTGCTGCCTAGCCTACTCCACAACAATGGATCGTCGAGCCTGACAGAACAGGTCTCCCTTTTCAAGGTCTGGTCAATAAGGACGACCAACAAGCCTGGCATCAAGGCAAATGCGCAAGCAATTAGTGGCTAAGGCAGGTAAATGAACGCGTATCTTGCTCCACCTCCACCAACGGTATTCATATCGGCTTCAGTGGATTCGGCTGATGCTTACTGCTTCATCTGTTTCTGCTTCAGTTGTGGATGAACGAATACCTGGATTGACTCTCATATTGATCTGAACCGGGGCCACACTACTTAAGTTTTGAAACGTTCTCACTTCGATGAGTGTTTTTACAGGCACCATCTCCCACCCATAAGTTGGAGTAACTTAACGAGCCGGTAACGAAGAAGCAGAGGGAGGCTCACCCGTCCTGAACTGAAATTCAATTCAATGAAAGGCAGACCCCATAGAAGTAAGCCTGAGCCAGCTCAGTGAAGACTTTTCAAATACCCTCTCGCCAGACCACAGAAACATACAGAACAAAAAATTCGCACTCAACCAACCCGTCCCAATCCATGTCAACCATCAACCAAGGCCCGCACCAGCCTTCCCTCAACAGCCCGGGAAGAAGGGAGATATACAATATCAACTACAGTGAGCAAATAGAGTACCTGCCCTAGTAGGGAGACAACTCCAGCATTTCTCTTAGATGAAGGGGCCACAAGCTTAGAGTAATTCTTTCCATAAGTGCTACAGAAGTCTAGTGCGGAGAAAGAGAGCGCGCTCGGAGTGGAAGAAAGCCAGGGCTAGTTAGTAGTAGCTCAGCTCCGTCTCACTAAGGTCATGGGTACGGAAACCGTAGATTAGAAAGGTAGGACGGTACTCTTAGAAAAGGCATGCCTTTTCAAGCGAAGAGTATCTAGACTCGTAGCCCCCTATGTTGTAAGTGGTAAGGGGAGAGTCTGACTCAGATAATAATAAGCCCGCCCTTAAAGGCCTCCTTCGCATTGGCGCGGGTATATTCTTTGCATTTCTTTACGTAGGGACAAAAACTCTTGCTTGGAAGGTATCTAGATCTAAGCGAGGTAATTGCTATGCCACTGCCACTGGGTTTCGATCTCGAAATGCTATTGCTCGAACAAGGTCAATTGTCTATGCCTTTACCTCTGATGCTGCCTTGTTCTCCACAATCTCTTAGCGGGCTTTGCTGCTCTCTGTGCCTAGTTTAATAAAATATTTTTCTTTAAAAAAAACCAGGACTTCTGCTCTTAATGCTTGCTTTGCGTATGTGTATGGGTTTCTAAATTCAATAGGCTCTTGCTATCTTTATTGATTTTTGTGCCTCGGGAAATGGAAGGAATGCCAGGCGAGAAGCTGCCACCTTAGCCTATGCTTGCTCCGTAGCTGGGTCTGGTCGATTGGATGAAATGTGACTATGGGGGTGCCTCTAGCCATGCCCTTAGCGCTTTTTCAACCTGGATTACTATATATGGCTACTAGCTCTCGAAATGATGGTGTTGTTAGCTCTGACTCTAGCTATTTTCCCGCTGTGAGGGGAATCCGCTGCTGATGCTTCATAACGACTACCATAATCTTTTGTATAAGCCCTTCCACTCTGCGACCATGATCCCATATCTAGATCTTACACACAAGGGTGTGAAATTGAACAAAGGCCAGCTACTCATCCCTAGTTAGGAGGTAAAAGAAAAGGCCCCCGGACTGTGTCTTCTTCAGTAGGTCGAGCACGAGCATCAGCCAAATTACTGATGAATCCCTAATCATTTCACCTGAGTCACTCAAGTATACGCCTATCAGTATCAGTATATACCTATATCAGTCAAATAGAGATTGATCGAGTCAAAGTTCTACCCGTTGATTCAGTGAAACCACAACCACCAACAAAAGCAAGGGTTGATCAAAACCCTGTAGTAGTGGTCGCAGGGATTGTCTTCATGACCCCAGAAAGGTCAATGATCCCTTACCCTTATTCGTTCACACCAGGAAAGAAGGCATAAAAGATAGGTAATCTAATGAATGCTCGGATGCTATGTCGCTTGATTAAGGTCAGTAAGTTAAACGACTATTGTACGAGGATTCGATCACAGTCCCTATGTAAACGCAATCTCATTCTCAACTTCCTATGCCCCACGAGGTTTGTTCGGCTTAAACCTTTTCGTAACTAAAGTATTTACCCAATCTTTAAAGCGAAACTCCTCTAACACATAGAGCTCTCAAAAGAGAAACTACAGGCATGATAGCCCTGACGCTCCTCTTTCCGGCAAGAAAAGAACTAACAGCAGACAGCAGCAATCCATATATAGAAAGATAGCTTAACCTCTGGAAAGGCGCCTTATCTTCCTTTGGGTTTGGGTCTCACCCCTCAATCTCATACTAGCTAGTGAAAACAAGAAGTCTAGAGATCATATTCAAATAATAGTCAACGAAGGAGACCAAGTGCTAAGCTACTCACCGAGCGGGAAGAGCTATTGGCTATCGTTCCGAGCAGTCGATCTATCCAATCTATATATACCAAAAGGCATCCGCGAATGACAACTAGCGCACAGAAAAGAAGAACGTGTCGATTTGACATTTCGTCTATCTCCTCGCCTAACTGCAGCCTATCTCATCAATCGTCTCCCTAGCTCTACTGTTGGAAATTGATTTCCTGTTGAGAAGCTGACTGGTTTACCTCCTTCTTACTCAAGATTGCGTGTCTTTGGTTGTACATGCTATGTTTTACTTCATTCGTCTGTCAGAGACAAACTTGCACCAAAATCGTCTAATTTTCAATTCCTTGGATATGGATAAACTCACTTACAGGTGCCCGTTTCCAGAAATGTCACCTTTTTTGAAAATGATCCATTCTTTGAGAAAGGAAAGAGAAAGAAGACAATTTTCAATGTTCTGATAAGATGGAATTTTCCTTATTGCCTGGATATGATCCTCCTTGTGATAAGGATCCTCTTGTATCTTTTTCTTTTGTAGATAGGGACTTTAGTGTTCCCCCTGTATTGCATGCTCATTCCGACAGGTCTCACTCATCCGATGAAAGTGAAGCTCAAGAAGAGCCTCCCCCTCCACAGGCTTCATCCTCGGCACCGGATTCAGGTTCAGTCATGCTTCGCCCTTCTTCACGTAAGTCTATTCTTCCCGTTGATTATGAGACATTCACTCCTCGACACCGTGCTTTTCTTGCTTCACTTGTCTCCTATGATGAACCTAGGACCTATAAGGAAGCGAAAGCTCACTCGACCAAGAGGGAGCCTGCCCTATCACTACAAGCCGGAATTCAACCTAAGTTGTTGTTAACTAGTTGTTTTACCAGAGTTCAGAGAAGAGATCAAGACTAGGAATAGCATAGCTACATTAACTCGACTAAAGAGAAGTAACCTAGTCAAAGAGAAGATAAGATCATCTGCTTTCACTTGAAGAAGAAAAACTGTCTGTTGAACGGACAGAAAGAGAGATTGAATAAGAACCTATTCTCATGAATACCTTCTTCGCAACCATTAGGAGAATGACCTCTTCTTTTACCTGAGGGCTCCGTTAGTATATCGAAGAAAGTCTTAAAACTGCTCTTAAGAGAGGTTTTACTGACGGAAAGAGAGAGAGAGTAGTGGTCTTACTGATGCCATCGGTTTATGAACTGAGTGTCTTCCCTTAGTCCCTTAGTAGATCTCAGGAAGTCTTAAGACCGCTCCCGCTCGGACCTCTCCCAGCGCTGAAAAGCCGTAGCTTGCTGCTTGCTGGTCTCGACTCGATCGAAGAGGTTGGCCAGTAAGGATCAGTAGCAGCTAAGAGTTCGGAGGTAGACTGCCTAGAAGCACTTTTCTTGACTCCCTGCTTTTTTTTTAGGCTTCTTTTCATTCGATCGAATCGGAACTAAGAGAGAGTTCCTCCTGCCCTCTCATGACCCTAGCCTAGAGATTCAAGTCTTGTTCGCTCCGATCCCCCTCACTTCCGGAGTTTGATGGGCATGAAATAAATATAGTAGTTGACTCAACCCCTACAGCCTTTCGATCCGAAGACTTTAACAATACCCCACCACCTATGCCCCACCTGACTGAAGAAGCCTTCCTGGGCCTAGCAGCTAATGCTTCCGAACACGGAAAGGATCAGAAAGATTCGTATTGAATGCAGCTACCCGGTCAAGATTTTTCGTAAAACCCTCCTTCTCGAGATGTTTTCATTAATGGTCGGAGATGCAGCCGGTGTCAGGAGGAGGGGGCCGAGGACAAGGCGACTGGGATCAACTATGGCGCAGCAGCTACGGATTGGGAATCAATGGATTCGGAAGCAGTGTCTCGACCTGACCGGAAAGAGAAGTCAATCGGTTCAGGAAGTGGGAGAGTACCTGTTGTCGATCAACCGGAGACAGCCGAGACCTCGCCGGCCCTATCAAAGTGGATGATTCGCCAGATAAGGATAAACCAAAAAAACCTCCTGCCTCGCCCCTCGGCTTAGGATCAACGCCGCCCGTAGAGAGATATCTCACTCGGATGGATCCCACACCTCTGATCCTGAAGCTGCCTCCGCTTCCACCTGTCCCTGATGTGTACCCGACCGGCCGAATCAGTAATCAGTAGGAGATATTCGAATCGAATGCCCCTCGCCAGTCGAAGTAGCTAGACTCACTCATTTTTCTTTTCAACCAGGGAGGAATCCACGAATGACCTGCCAAATCAATAGCGATAGAAGTTCAGTGACCTGCTCGAAAATCCTCCTCGCACCTCTGATGTTGCCCCTATCTATTAGGAGGGGCTTCTGCTGACTCCCAAAAGGAGAGATCTTGAATCCCCTACGAGAGCCTGGGCCTGCCCGGATATGTAATGACCTCGGACTGGGAGAAAAGAGGAACCGGGTAAGAGGGGACGCGGAGGAAGGAACCGCCATCCTAGTGCCTCATTGTTCGAGTTAAGAAAACATAATAAATAGATGATAAGTTTTTCGTATATTTTTCTGTGTATCTCTACTCCCTTCTTGCCCATTCTAAAGAATGCAAGGCTACATATATATACAATTGTCTTGAAGAACAAGCTATCCCAGTTTTTACAAGAAGACAAAAGAGCATATTAAGGAGAATCAAAGGCAATCATTTTTGCTGCAAATTTTGTTAAGCAAAAATGAGGTACGGAGCCTGCAACTTGGTTCCTGTCAGGTGGTGCACCAGAAAGCTGAAAGCAAGACAAGGACTGTTGGGTTTGTTGTAGAATTTGGGCTATGATGGGCTACTTGTAATTGTCATTGGTTGGTGCAGGGTCAAGCCCATCAAGTTCTTTAATTCCCCTTCTCAAATCCAACTCTTTTTTGCTTCTGACATTTAACTTCCTTTTGAACTGGGTGAATTTCTCGTGTCCTAGTGGTTTTGTTAAAACATCAGCTACTTGTGAATTTGTTGGAACATATAGTATTTTGAGCTCCTTGTTGCTTATTTTGTCCCGAATGAAATGAATATCCACTTCTATATGCTTGGTCCTGGCATGGTAAACTGGATTTTCAGCTATAGCAACTGCACTTGTGCTATCTGACCATACAATTGCAGGAAGCTTTACTTATATTCTAAGTTCAGTCAATAAAAAGTTGATCCAGCATATTTCTGCACTGATATGAGCTAAAGCTCTATACTCAGCTTCAGCACTTGATCTAGCAACAACTTGTTGTTTTTTTGAGCTCCAAGAGATGAGGTTGTCTCCCATGTACACACAATTCCCTTGTAGTTGATTTTCTATCATCCAAATCACTTGCCCAATCTGAATCTGAAAACCCCACCAAGTTAAGATCGTTTGATCTATTAAAGAGAAGTCTAAAACTTATCGTCTGTCTCAAATATCTCAGCACTCTTTTACATGCTCTCCAATGATCAATACAAGGCTCTTGCATGAATTGGCTGAGTTTGTTAACAGCATAGGAAATCTCTAGTCTAGAGAGTGTAACATACTGAAGGGATCCTATGACTGACCTGTATAGAGTTTTATTCTAGAAGGGCTTCCTTTGATTTCTTTCAAGCTTGGTTCCCATTGCCATAGGAGTGGAAATGCCTTTGCAATTCTTCATTCCTATTTTGAGTAGAAGGTCCTCAATGTACTTAGATTGAGACATAAAAATTGAGTTGGAAGTTCTGGTAATTTCGAAACCAAGAAAGTAACTCAGCTTTCCAAGATCTTTCAAGGCAAATGTTGTATTCAGTAACCTCACCAACTGTTCAATATGCATTGAATTGCTTCTGGTGATGATGATATCATCTACATAAATTAATAGCATAATGATATTCGAGCCATTTGCTTTAAAAAACAGTGAAGTATCTGATTTTGCATTGCTGAAATTCCAACCCAAAAGTGCTGATTTCAACTTATTGTACCAAACTCTTGGAGCTTGCTTGAGGCCATATAAAGCTTTGTTTGAATTTGCAGATATGACTGGGAAACTTTTTGTTAATCAAGCTTGCCGGTTGCTGAATATACACTGTTTCTGACAAATCTCCATTCAAAAAGGCATTGTTGATATCCACCTATCTAAGAGGCCAATCATTATGCAATGCTAAGGTAAAAACTACCTTGATTGTTGAAGCTTTGATGACTGGGCTAAAGGTTTGATTAAAATCAATCCCAGGAGTTTGAGAGAACCCCTGAGCTACCAATCGAGCCTTATACTTGTGTGTTGTTCTATCTGCATTCAGCTTGACTTTAAAAATCCACTTACTACCAATGACTTTCATCCCTAGATCAATAGGCATAAGTTCCCAGGTTTTATTTTCATTAGGGCATCATATTCTTGTTGCATTGCCTGTCTCCAATTTGGATCTTTAAGAGCTTCTTCTTCACTTGGCATTTCACCAGAATGCATTTCAATAACAGATTCTGAAGTGTAAATCTTTGGTTTATAAATGCCTGCTTTACTTCTCGTAATCATGGGATGACAAGGAGGGTTTTGATTACTGTTTGAAGGGTTTTGAGAAAGAGGATATTGATGTATGTTCTGTAAAAGGAAGATGTGTAACGGATTTTGATTTTGAGGTTGATGATTGAGGTGAAGTAAGATTATGTTTCGAGGAAGGAGTAGAGTGTGCTATAGGAATGACGTCTTGTTGAACTTCTTCAGATGTTGAGCTATTCTGAGTGACTTGTGAGAACCACCTAACCATTGAGTAACAAGGGATTTGACTAGAATTACTGACATCTGATTTAGAAGAGAATAAAGATACAAAGCTGGGTTCAGTGACAAATGGGAAGGAATCTTCATTAAAAATGACATTTCTAGCTATGTATATTCTCTTGGAAGGGTGCAAACACATGTAACCCTTATGATAAGGGCTGTAACCAATGAAAACACATTTGGAGGTATGAAACTAAAACTTATGCTTATTGTAAGGTCTCAAAAAAAGGGTAACATTCGCAGCCAAAAGTTCTCAGAATTTTGAGATCAGGTTTGAGTTTGAAAATCACTTCAAAAGGTGACTTATTCCTGAGAGTAGGTGTAGGAAGTCTATTTATGAGATACACAGCTGTGAAAAAGGCTTCCCACCAAAACTTAAGAGGCATGCTAGCTTGAGCTAAAAGTGTTAGACCGGTTTCAGCAATGTGTCTATGCTTTCTCTCAACTCTCCCATTTTGATGATGAGTATAAGGACAGCTAAGCCTAAATTGTATTCCATTTTCAATCAAAAAACTTTTGAATAGTTTGAATTCCCCCCCACCCCCACCTATGTCACATTGCATGCATTTAATTTTAAGATTTAAACTATTTTCAATTTGATTCTTATATTGTTTAAAGGCTACAAAGGCTTCTAACTTGTGAGCCAGTGGGAAAATCCAAGTGAATCTAGAGAAATCATCAACAAAAGCTATATAAAACTTGTATCCATTGATTGAATTTATTGGTGTAGGTCCCCATAAATCTGTGTGGATCAATTCTAAGGGTGCTTTTGTTTTGATTTGTGATGATTTAAATGGTTGCTTGTGCATTTTTCCATATTGACAAGCTGAACAAAAAGAAAGGGTTGAAACAGAAGACTTTTCATTAATTAAGCTAGGACCATTACATGACATGAGAAGACTCTTGAGAACTTTAACAGAAGGATGTCCTAGCCTCTTGTGCCAAGTATCAATTAATTTCTGGGTATTTACTTCATTTGAGTATGCACTGGGGTAAGACTCATCACAAACTAGCTTAGATCTATAAGGGAAAAACTTGTGACATACTGGCTGACTTGATAACTTTAGGTGTTTGAGATTGAAGCACTTCACATTTCAGCATCTAATAAAGTCCACTTTTTAGCCTTTCCTTGAAGCAGAACTCTCCCCATCCTCAAATCCTTCACAAGACAATGGTTTTGATTGAATTCAATCAATACATTATTGTCAGATAGAAGCTGAGATACACTGATTAAGTTTTTGGTGATTTCAGGCACAAATAAAACATTATTAAGAGTCAAGGGTTCATGTGTGTGATTGGTGTTGATCAAGCTACAACCAACATGTGAGATAGAAAGCTTCTTACCATCACCAACAGCTAGCTTTCATTTCCTCTGTATTCTTGATTTACTGACAGATTGTTGAGAGAGTTGGTTACATGATTAGTTGCTCCACTATCCATGTACCAGCTAGGATCTGGATTAAGTTGAGGAGCAGCTACAAATGCAGATTTGAAGCCCTGCTTGTTTTGTTGTGGAGTAAAATCCTTGCTGAATCTATGCCAGCAATCAACTGCAATATGTCCAGTTTTCAAGCAAATTTGGCAAACAGGCTTAGGACCTCGAGTTCTACCTGATCCAGCTCTACCTCTTCCTCTTCTTCCACCATTATTGTTCTGTCTGTTTTGGTATCATGAATTCCAAGTTTTCCTTTGGCTATTGCTTCCTTGAGTCAGGTTTGCAGAGATTTCTTGTTGAAAACCAACAGTTGGCACTTCATTCCAATTATTGATCCTATTTTCTTGACTCAAGAGTATGGAATAAATTTCTTCAACGGAGGGAACTACATGTTGTGATGAGACATTCACTATGACAGACTCATAGTCTCTACTTAGGCCTCCGAAGAGATAGAGAATAAAATCCCTATCAGATATAAAATCTCCTAATGCTTTCAAAGCATCGGATATCCCTTTCATTTTCATGTAGTACTCAGAAATATTGAGCCCTTCTTTTTTCGTTGAAGAAATTAGGCTTCTCAAGTTAACTATTCTGGACATTGACTTGGCAGCAAAAATCTTTTCCAAAGCAGCCCATAATTCAGCCGAAGTGATGCATCCTACTACTGCTGCTAGCATGGATTCACTCAAAGTTGAGAGCATCCATCCCATCAGCTGCTGATCATTTTTCTTCCAGATTTTGTATTCTAGACTGACCATGATTATGGAGTTTCCTGCATCATCTGTGGCTTCTTCAAATTTTTTCGGTGGAGTAATGTTGCTATCTAGAAAATCTTCAAGATCATTTCCCCTTATGCTGGGCAAGACTTGTGACTTCCACAGTATGAAGTTAGCTTTCTGTGAGTTTAATGGTGGTAGGGAAAAGAGAGGTTGTTGGCATTTGAGATTGGTACACTTAGTGAGGTTGTGTTTCTCGTAGGTGGTGTATTTGATTCTTGAGTGACTGATGCCATGACAACAAAATGCTTTGGCTCTGATACCAAGTTAAGAAAACAGAACAAATGGATGATAAGTTTTTCGTATATTTTTCTGTGTATCCTTACTGCCTTCTTGCCCATTCTAAAGAATGCAAGGCTACATATATATACAATTGTCTTGAAGAACAAGCTACCCAGTTTTTACAAGAAGACAAAAGAGCAGATTAAGGAGAATCAAAGGCAATCATTTTTGTTGCAGATTCTGTTAAGCAAAAATGAGGTACCGAGCCTACAACTTGGTTCCTGTCAGGTGGTACACCAGAAAGCTGAAAGCAAGACAAGGGCTGTTAGGTTTGTTGTAGAATTTGGGCTATGATGGGCTACTTGTAATTGTCATTGGTTGGTGCAGTCGTGATTGTCATTGGTTGGTGCAGGGTCAAGCCCATCAAGTTCTTTAATTGTTCGCTCAACCTGACGAAGAGAGAAAGGATTCAGAGGACGGCACCACGGATAGAGATGTGTCGAGAGTTAAGCGTCAGCTCGTCCCTACTTGTTAGCAGGCCCCGTCTCCGTCGAAGGATTGGAACGGGCTCCATAGTTATCTATTGAATTTAGTCATGTTAATGGGCTTTATCTCCGCCTGTCCCTCTCCACCTAGGATTTTCTTAAGAGAAGCGAGAATCCGCGGTGAAGAAATACAGTTCTAAAATAGTTTTGTTTATGGATACCTGCGCACTTCCTCCTACTCCTATTAAGTAAGATTCTTTCTTCCTACTTTCCGTACCCATGACCTTGTTTGATTCGTCTTCTGTTTTCAACCAGTCCCGTCTGAGTCGGAATTGGAACTTCTTTTCTTTCTTTTCAGAGCTCTCCCCTTGATCCGTTCTGTAGAAATGGAATAGAAGAGAAGGTTGATCCGATGAGATGAAGAAGGTTGAGCCCAGGATCAACCCAAACAAGATAGAAAGTTTCTCTTTCTATCCCTTGCTTGCGCAATTCTCTCTTACCGGGATGGGAAGGATGGTAGAAGGCTTCTCCTCGTGCTCGCAAAGATCAGAAGTGGTTTCCCCTTTCTTTCTTCTTCTTCTTCCCACTAAAGTGCGCAACTTATCCTTCTCTTCTCCGTTTCGTGGCTATCGGAACTGAACCCATTGAAAGTGAGAAAATAAGTGTCGTAGCCTATCCTTCTATTCTCCATTGAGTGGTGAGGACCGTTATCCGTTGTTACTGAACCTGCTGGATTCGTTGTAGACTGCTTTCAAGCCCCAATGAACTAAGAAAGAGTCTCGTATCGACCAAGTATTTACTTAGAATAGATCTGTTTTGATAGATCCTTTTTGGCTTTCTTATTCCATGGATCTTCCCTGAACAACGGAATGGATTGATCTGACCCACAATCTTTCTCTTCAACCTTTGAGTAGACCATAGGCGGGACTCTATTTCGCCTAGGCGGAGAGGAGGGAATGTAAGACGAGACTGATTCAAGAGTCTTGGACAGAAGAGAAGGGACGGAGATGGAGCTTCTTGCCTTTCATCATTTCAGGAAAGCTTATTTGAGCAGAGAATTTCCTTGTAGTACAATTTCTCCTCATTTCTTTAATAGAAGGATCTCCGTATTGCAATTCTTCTATTTATTTTACCTATTCCAATCAATCGTTCTCAAAGGCCTTTCCGCGCTTCCAACCTAGTCTCGTATCGACCAAGTATTTACTTAGAATAGATCTGTTTTGATAGATCCTTTTTGGCTTTCTTATTCCATGGATCTTCCCTGAACAACGGAATGGATTGATCTGACCCACAATCTTTCTCTTCAACCTTTGAGTAGACCATAGGCGGGACTCTATTTCGCCTAGGCGGAGAGGAGGGAATGTAAGACGAGACTGATTCAAGAGTCTTGGACAGAAGAGAAGGGACGGAGACGGAGCTTCTTGCCTTTCATCATTTCAGGAAAGCTTATTTGAGCAGAGAATTTCCTTGTAGTACAATTTCTCCTCATTTCTTTAATAGAAGGATCTCCGTATTGCAATTCTTCTATCTATTTTACCTATTCCAATCAATCGTTCTCAAAGGCCTTTCCGCGCTTCCAACCTAGCCTTATCGAGAATCTTTCTTCAGATTGACGGCTGGGATTTGAACTGACAACGGAAGTTGCTAACAAACCGACTTCGACTTCGCTTTCTTACCTTGCCCACCAAAAGATCTCATTCCGGTTCAGGACTGACCTAACCAGATCTCCCATTGAATTTCGCTTTGTTCACTCCTTGATTCGACTTCCTAGCTCTTCAAGACTGGGACAAAGAGTCATGCTGATAGTTGAAACCTGCTCTCAGAACGGAGCTCGCTGCGGGATGAAAAGGAATTGATCTTCCCCACTTGAAAGACTGATACGACTGCTTTCAAGCGGATGGATTGGCTGGAACTCATACGGCTTCGTTGCGTTGGTTTGGTTGCTTGCTGAACTACCAGTGAAGGTCAGGTAGTTTACTTCTCGACCTTTAGAAGAGGCGGTTCAGTAACAAGTGATCATCCAAGTCAACGGTACAGTCATCACCACTCCATTTCGAATGGAACGATTTCTCGTGAGCAAAGAAAGAGATTTGATCACGAGTTTGAGGCTTTGATCGGTCAATGAAATGCTTTAGTAAAGGAAATTTAGCAGTCTCACTTGAATTCTCCCTCTCTCCGGTGGTGATCTCACTTCAGTAGTGGGATGAATCTGAAGGGTGGTCCACGATCAGAAGAGAACGGCTGCTTTGACTCCGGTGGCTTGAGATAGATCAGTTTCAAAACTACAGGTTAAGGGTTCGAATCCTTCTCAATATACATTCTATAGAAGAGTCCAATTGCGAATCCTTTTCAATATAGGAAAACAGCGCGCTCTCACCGAAAAGACTTTTGAGAAAGAAAAGACATAGGCCCATTATTGCTGGATACGGCTTCGGGTTGGCTTTTGTAAAGCACTCCTGGACCGGGTTGAATCCCTACAAGGGGGAAGTAAGTAATGATGGGAATATTCCGTTTCCGTTCAAAACAGATAAAGTGTACTCCGGGCTGACTAAATAATCTTTGTTGAAGTCGCCCTTTATGCATCTTTCTTTCTCCCATGCTTTCGGTTGGTCAACAACCCCCCACAGCTCTCTATAGTTCAGTTCTTCACTACTCGTACAGGCTTGACGGAGTGAACTGGAGGGAATCATTTTTTCTCAATCAATCATGCCTCAACCGTCAGGTCGGACATACCCTGAAACTTTAGATATCCTTCGCCCGTTATCTCCTCATCTTCCTATTTATAAGCCACAGCTCACTTCGACGTTTCCAATTTCCCATAGAATCTCCGGGGCTTTCCTAGCCACGATTGTTTTCTTTTTTTATCTTCTTTGTCTGAAAATGGGTTTGATTTGCTTCACCTATGAGAATTTCTACCAATTCTTCTTTGCTTTTTATTCATCAAAGCTTATCCTAATCTCCGTCGAGATTACTGCCTTAGCCCTGTCCTATCATCTGTATAATGGGGTTCGTCATTTATTGACGGATTTTTCGGGATTTCTCTTTCTTAGAATTGGAAGAAAAAGATTGAAATGATTGTTCAAAATTTCACCTATACCTTTGAGATTCAAAAAAAATTGGATTTTATTAGGAAATGTTTATTATTATTATTGCGCTTCCCGAACAAGACCCAGAAGGGGTTCGCTTTGTTTGGGATGAACTCGCAAGGAGTCGACCCGACTCCTTCCCTCGTAGAGTGGCGTCTTTTAGAATACTCTTTTTTCTCAGTGAAACTAAAAATAGAGTTTGAGCTCTTTTGGTTTACTTTTAGCCACGCGGGGCGGGGCGGCTATCCCGCATGTGTCCCAAAGTGACGTCCATTTTTTGGTAATGGGTATACTCGAGAGAAAAGTTTGGAATTCGACCTCTCCTTATACGCTTACGCTCTAAAAAGGGGAGGGGTCATGGACTCCTTTTTAGTTTAGGATTAGGATCCCCTTTCTACATCCAATTCTTTTTTATTGAGCCTGGTGTGGAATCACCATCATTACACATTCATTGTTGGTTTGGCTGCTGGTCTAGCGATCCTTCCTAGCCGCCACCTAGAGTGCAGCCTGCCTTCTGAAGACCGTAACGTCACGTAAGTAACTCAGTGCTCCATACGGGGGAAATGAAATAAGAAATCGTTCTGATCCTCCCACATGTTCAATCTTTTTTTAGCGGTTTTCCCAGAGATCTTTATCATTAATGAAACCTTCATTTTGCTCATTCATGGAGTTGTATTTAGTACCTCTAAGAAATATGATTATCCGCCGTTAGTCAGTAATGTGGGTTGGCTTGGATTGCTTAGTGTTGCGCGCCTAGGAGGGCAGCACGCTTTGCGATGCGGAGGAGCCATTATCGCCCAGCCCAGTCCCCTAACCTAATGAGGCACCGGGTTCGGACCGCAGGGAACCGTAGCATGGGGAGACGTCTAATCCTTTTCCGCCACAAGACTGTGTTGAATGTGTGCATCAGTAGTTGCATATATGGATAGCAAAGTTGGTTACATACATAGAATTAATTTTGAAAGTTCAAAATTTATCTTATCTTTAAATCTTATCTTTGATTTAGACTTATCATTATCTTTGATTTAGACTTATCATTATCTTTAATGTAGGCTTATCACTTATCTTTTATTATGTTTCAACTCTATATAAAGAGCAATACAATGAATAAAAATTTTAGAGAGACTTTCAGAAAACAATATTCTCTCTCTTTTTTTTCTCTTTGCCAGTTCACATATGTAAACAACAACAGTTTGGTATCAGAGCCCTCTTCTTAAAGGGACTTGTGAGTGAACCAAGTGTATCCCATTAAAGACCTAAACACTTTGTTTTAATCCATTCAATATATGGATTCTGAAACACCTTTCACAGCACTAGCACCACCTGTGTTTAATGGTGATAATTATCATGTTTGGGCAGTCAGAATGGAGGCACACCTAGAGGCAAATGATCTTTGGGAAGCTGTTGAGGAAGACTACGAAGTTCTTCCATTGTCAGACAATCCAACATTGGCTCAACTCAAAAATCATAAGGAGAAGAAAGCAAGAAAGTCAAAGGCAAGAGCTACTTTGTTTGCTGCTGTCTCACCAGCAATTTTTACCAGAATTATGACCATGAAATCAGCATTTGACATCTAGAATTTTCTCAAGAATGAATACGAAGGAGATGAAAGGATCAAGGGAATGCAAGTGTTGAATTTGGTAAGAGAATTTGAGATGCAGAAAATGAAAGAGTCAGACACAATCAGAGAATATGCTAATAAACTTCTTAGCATTGTTAACAAAGTAAGATTACTTGGTTCTGAGTTTTCTGATTCTAGAATAGTACAAAAAATACTTGTAACTATTCCTGAAAGATTTGAAGCTACTATTTCTTCCTTGGAGAATACTAAAGATCTGTCAAGAATTACCTTGGCAGAACTTCTAAATGCTTTGCAGGCTCAAGAACAAAGAAGAATAATAAGGGCTGAAGGTTCTGTGGAAGGAGCATTGCAAGCTAAATTACAAATCAACCAAGGAGAAAAAGGCAAGAAAAATAAAAACAAACAAAAGAATTCTAGCACACCAGAAGCAACTGCTGACACCATCAACAATAATGGAGGAAAAAATAAAAAAATTTCCTCCTTGTAAGCATTGTGGCAAAAAGGGTCATCCTCCTTTCAAGTGTTGGAAAAGACCTGATGTCAAGTGTGATAAGTGCAACAAGCTGGGACATCATGAGAGAATCTGTAAAAGTAATTTTCAACAGAAAAATGAGGCTCAAGTTGCAGATCAACATGAAGAGGAAGAGCAGCTATTTGTAGCAACTTGTTTTACAGGCAGTAACTCAAGTGAATGTTGGCTAATGGATAGTGGTTGTACCAATCACATGACCTATGATCAAGAGCTTTTCAAAGAGCTAGACAGATCAGAGGTATCAAAAGTCATGAATTGGCAATGGTGAGCTCATTCCTGTCAAAGGAAAGGGAACTGTAGCCATTGAAAGTTGCACAGGTACAAAATTAATTACTAATGTTTTGTATGTACCTAATATTAACCAAAATTTGCTAAGTGTGGGACAATTAATTGAAAAGGGATTTAAAGTCATCTTTGAAAATAAACAATGTTTAATCAAAGATGCAAATGATAAAGAAGTTTTCAAGATTAAAATGAGAGGCAAAAGTTTCTCACTTGATCTAATGAAGGAGGAACAGGCAGCTTATCCCATTACAGTAAGCAATACAGAGATTTGGCATAAAAGGCTAGGCCATTTTCATCATGCTGCAGTATTGAAGATGCAAAGGAAGGAGTTAGTTCAAGGCTTACCTCACCTCGAGACTGAATTACCAAGCTGCAGAGTTTGTCAATACGGCAAGCAGGCAAGATTACCCTTCAAACAAGCAGCTTGGAGAGCAACTCAAAGGCTGCAACTGATTCACACAGATGTGGCAGGACCTCAAAGAATTTCTTCACTCAAAGGAAGTAAATATTACATTGTCTTTATAGATGATTTCACTAGAATATGCTGGATTTATTTCCTCAGGTTCAAGTCAGAGGTCGCAAGTGTGTTTTGGCGATTCAAGAAATGGATTGAGAACCAAAGTGGCTGTAAGATCCAAGTTCTGAGGTCTGACAATGGCAAGGAGTACACCTCAGAAAAATTCAATTTGTTTTGTGAGGAAGCAGGCATTGAGCATCAACTTACAACTCCATACACTCCACAATAGAATGGAGTCAATGAAAGAAAGAACAATGGAGTCAATATCTAAGGTATATAGAGTTTTTCAACCTCACACAAGGAAAATTCTAATAAGCAGGGATGTTCACTTCATGGAGAATGAACAATGGAGTTGGAATATTGTAGAAAAGCAGCTGATTAGTGATCCTTTGCAAAATCAAAATGAGTTATTTGATGAACCTCCTGTAAGAGGCACTAGATTGCTTTCTAATATTTATCAAAAATGCAATGTTGTTGTTCTTGAACCAGCAAGGTATTGGGAAGTAGAAAAAGATCCCAAGTGGAGAGATGCAATGCAGAAGGAGCTCTCCATGATTAAAAAAAATCAAACTTGGGAACTAGTTGAAAGACCTAAACACAAAAAGGTGATTGGAGTCAAATGGGTGTTTAGAACAAAACTAAATGCAGATGGCTCAATCAACAGGCATAAAGCAAGGTTAGTGGTAAAAGGGTATGCTCAAATTTCTGGAGTTGATTTCTTTGATACATTTGCTCCTGTTGCAAGGCTAGACACTATTAGATTGTTGTTAGCTATTGCAGCACAAAAAGGGTGGAAAATCTACCAACTTGATGTCAAGTCAGCATTTTTAAATGGATTTTTGGAGGAAGAAATCTATGTTGAGCAGCCTGAAGGTTTTATTGTGAAAGAGCATGAAGACAAGGTCTATTTACTAAAGAAGGCTTTGTATGGTTTAAAACAAGCTCCAAGAGCTTGGTACAGCAGAATTGATGAATACTTATTGAAATTAGGCTTTGTTAAAAGTCTTAGTGAATCCACTTTGTATATCAAAGGTGATCAAGCTAACTTTATTGTGATCTCCTTGTATGTTGACGATCTCTTGGTTACAGGCAGCAATATTGAACTTATTCAACAGTTCAAAGAAGATATGATGCAAGTTTTTGAGATGACAGACTTGGGAGAAATGTCACACTTCCTTGGAATGGAGATTAAGCAAAAAAAGAATGAGATCTTCATTTGTCAAAAGAAGTATGCAAAAGAGATCCTAAAAAAGTTCAACATGGAGAACTGTAAAAGCATGAGCACTCCTATGTGTCAAAAGGAGAAACTGCGCAAGGATGATGGAGTAGAAAAAATGGATGAAACATTCTACAGAAGCTTAGTTGGCTGCTTGATGTATCTCACAGCAACAAGACCAGATATTTTGTATGTTGTAAGTGTACTTTCAAGATTTATGAATTGTGCAAATGAATTTCATTTTAAAGCAGCAAAAAGAGTTCTAAGATATGTCAAGGGGACCTTAAGTTATGGTATCAAATTTTGTTCATCACAAAATTTCAAGCTGCAAGGTTACTCTGACAGTGATTGGGCAGGATCCTTAGATAATATGAAAAGTACCTCAGGTTATTGTTTCAGCATTGGATCAGGAGTATTCACTTGGTGTTCAAAAAAACAGGAAATAGTTGCGCAATCAACAGCTGAAGCAGAGTTTATAGCAGCCACAGTAGCTATTAATCAAGCTTTATGGCTAAGAAAAGTTCTAACTAATTTGAACTTGGAACAAAAGATGAGTACAGAGGTGATGGTAGACAATCATGCAGCCATAGCCATTTCCAATAATCTAGTTTTTCATGGAAAAACTAAGCATTTCAGTATAAAATTGTTCTTTTTGAGAGATGTTCAAAAGAATGGTGCAGTATGTTTGAAGTATTGCAAGACTGAAAATCAACTAGCAGATATCTTCACTAAAGCTCTTTCTAGAAGCAGATTTTAGTTTTTAAGAGAGAAACTCGGAATCTTCACCTACTGATGCAAGGAGGAGTGTTGAATGTGTGCATCAATAGCTACAGAGTTGCTAATATGGATGTTGATATGGATAGCAGAGTTGGTTGCATATATGATATACAAAGTGGATTCACTAAGACTTTTAACAAAGCCTAATTTCAATAAGTATTCATCAATTCTGATGTACCAAGCTCTTGGAGCTTGTTTTAAACCATACAAAGCCTTCTTTAGTAAATAGACCTTGTCTTCATGCTCCTTCACAATAAAACCTTCAGGCTGCTCAACATAAATTTCTTCCTCCAAAAATCCATTTAAAAATGCTGACTTGACATCAAGTTGGTAGATTTTCCACCCTTTCTGTGCTGCAATAGCTAACAGCAATCTAATAGTGTCTAGCCTTGCAACAGGAGCAAATGTATCAAAGAAATCAACTCCAGAAATTTGAGCATACCCTTTTACCACTAACCTTGCTTTATGCCTGTTGATTGAGCCATCTGCATTTAGTTTTGTTCTAAACACCCATTTGACTCCAATCACCTTTTTGTGTTTAGGTCTTTCAACTAGTTCCCTAAGTTTGATTTTTTTTAATCATGGAGAGCTCCTCCTGCATTGCATCTCTCCACTTAGGATCTTTTTCTGCTTCCCAATACCCTGCTGGTTCAAGAACAGCAACATTGCATTTTTGATAAATATCAAAAAGTAATCTAGTGCCTCTTACAAAAGGTTCATCAAATAACTCATTTTGATTTTGCAAAGGATCAGTAATCAGCTGCTTTTCTACAATATTCCAGCTCCATTGTTCCCTCTCTATGAAGTGAACATCCCTGCTTATTAGAATTTTCCTTGTGTGAGGTTGAAAAACTCTGTATGCCTTAGATATTGAGCTATATCCCACAAAAATACCGGGTTCAGCTTTTTTGTCTAGCTTGTCTCTTTTAATCTATGGCACATAAGTAAAACACAAGCATCCAAACACTTTAAAATTTTTCAAAGAGGGCTTATAACCATACCAGGCCTCAAAAGGAGTCTTCCCATCTACTGCTTTGGTAGGAAGTCTATTAAGCAAAAATACTGCAGTGTTTGCAGCCTCTGCCCAATATTCTTTTAGACAACACTTTCTCGTAAAGCATGCATCTGACCATTTCCATTATTGTTCTATTCTTTCTTTCACTGACTCCATTCTGTTGTGGAGTGTATGGAGTTGTAAGTTGATGCTCAATGCCTGCTTCCTCACAAAACAAATTGAATTTTTTCTGAGGTGTACTCCTTGCCATTGTCAGACCTCAGAACTTGGATCTTACAGCCACTTTGGTTCTCAATCCATTTCTTGAATCGCCAAAACACACTTGCGACCTCTGACTTGAACCTGAGGAAATAAATCCAGCATATTCTAGTGAAATCATCTATAAAAACAATGTAATATTTACTTCCTTTGAGTGAAGAAATTCTTTAAGGTCCTGCCACATCTGTGTGAATCAATTGCAACCTTTGAGTTGCTCTCCAAGTTGCTTGTTTGAAGGGTAATATTGCCTGCTTGCCATATTGACAAACTCTACAACTTGGTAATTCAGTCTCGAGATGAGGTAAGCCTTGAACTAACTCCTTCTTTGCATCTTCAGTACTGCAGCATGATGAAAATGGCCTAGCCTTTTATGCCAAATCTCTGTATTGCTTACTGTAATGGGATAAGCTGCCTGTTCCTCCTTCATTAGATCAAGTGGGAAACTTTTGCCTCTTATTTTAATTTTGAAAACTTCTTTATCATTTCCATCTTTGATTAAACATTGTTTATTTTCAAAGATGACTTTAAATCCCTTTTCAATTAATTGTCCTACACTTAGCAAATTTTGGTTAATATTAGGTATATACAAAACATTAGTAATTAATTTTATACCTGTACAACTTTCAATGGCTACAGTTCCCTTTCCTTTGACAGGAATGAGCTCACCATGCCAATTCTAACTTTTGATACCTCTGATCTGTCTAGCTCTTTGAAAAGCTCTTGATCATAGGTCATGTGATTGGTACAACCACTATCCATTAGCCAACATTCACTTAAGTTACTGTCTGTAAAACAAGTTGCTACAAATAGCTACTTTTCCTTTTCATGTTGATCTGCAACTTGAGCTTCATTTTTCTGCTAAAAATTACTTTTACAGATTCTCTCATGATTACCCAGCTTGTTGCACTTATCACACTTAACATCAGGTCTTTTCCAACACTTGAAAGGAAGATGACCCTTTTTGCCACAATGCTTACAAGGAGAAAATTTTTTATTTTTTCCTCTATTATTATTAATGGTGTCAGCAGTTGCTTCTAGTGTGCTGGAATTCTTTTGTTTGTTTTTATTTTTCTTGCCTTTTTCTCCTTGGTTGATTTGTAATTTAGCTTGCAATACTCCTTCCACATAACCTTCAACCCTTATTATTCTTCTTTGTTCTTGAGCCTGCAAAGCATTTAGAAGTTTTGCTAAGGTAATTCTTGATAAATCTTTAGTATTCTCTAAGGAAGAAATAGTAGCTTCAAATCTTTTAGGAATAGTTACAAGTATTTTTTGTACTATTCTAGAATCAGAAAACTCATAACTAAGTAATCTTACTT
The DNA here is from genome assembly GCA_019650275.1 of Xylocarpus granatum. NCBI lineage: Eukaryota > Viridiplantae > Streptophyta > Magnoliopsida > Sapindales > Meliaceae > Xylocarpus > Xylocarpus granatum. Next base: position 94 of record BNST01002738.1, on the reverse strand, counting down.
TGTTAACAATGCTAAGAAGTTTATTAGCATATTCTCTTATTGTGTCTAACTCTTTCATTTTCTGCATCTCAGATTCTCTTACCAAATTCAACAA
>BNST01002735.1:0-158564 GCA_019650275.1 Xylocarpus granatum | reverse complement strand
TATGTTTTTAACAGTAACATAATAAAGTTTTAGGATGTATCTATTTTCTCAGATAGAAAGGAATAAATGAAAGGACAGAGGAAAGGTGATAAGAATGAAACAAAATGAGTTTTTCTTTATTTATTGTACTATTAAATCATTTATGAAGTAAATTTAGTATCTGTATGATAAAAATAACTTTTATATTTTTACATTTATTGATATTTGAATGTAATGTATGTATTTATGAAAATAATTATATTATAATATAGTAATAAATATATATCTATTTTACTATTCTCAAATCATAAAAATATCTTATATTTCATTATTTTTATATTTGGATAGAATTACTTATTTTTATATAGTCTATGTATTGTATAATTAAAAAAATAAACTTAGCTTTAAATCTTATTTCTAATATAAAAATTAATGCTTCTAATGTTAATAGATATTTAGTAACTAAATATTTAATTTATACTGCTATAAATAATTCATAATGAACAAAAATAGGTTTTATATTATGAATGCATCACTGTTTTTTAAATCCATAAATTCAATTACATGTAATATCAAACTTGTTTATAAAAGTGTATTAATTTTTAACAATATTTAAGGAATTATATATAACTATAAATAATAATATTTTTTATGCATTTGATCGTTGATTTATCTTTAAAGAATTAAAAATTAAAATCAAAATTATAAATACATATGACTAATTATATGAATAGTATGAATATAAAGGTATAAAATCTAAATTATAACATTAATAGTACCGAGTAAAAATTTATATAAAAAATATTTATAGTAGAATGATGACAATATAATAATATCGTTTATAGACGGTTTTAAATTTTTAGAACCAGATAATTTATAAATATAAATAATCTTATCTTAATAATTTTATAATTTATTAATTTAATTAATAATATAAATTAAAAAAATGTTAAAATATCATAAACTGGAAATAAAATTACAAGTACTGATTATTTTGGTAAAAAAGAAACAAGAAAATTCCTCGCCTTTTTCATCATCTTTAAAGAATAAGATTCCTAATAAATTCACTTTCCTTCTTTTATTCTATTAAATAAATAAATAAATAATTTGTTTAGTACTAAATTATAAAAAAAATATACTCTTAATTCTATTTTTTTTATAAGAAGAAAACGCGTTGTTTGAAAAAGGATGAACCTGGTCTTCTCTTACGTATATCGCTCACACGCCATCACAAGTCGTTCTGCCTGCTTCAATAAATATTCTCTCAAGTCTTCGGTCAGAATTTGAAAACTATACGGTGATCAACACTCAGCATTCACCGCATAGAATCTGATTCCACGAAATTGACTCAGCCATGCTGAAGTAATTAGAATACCATACATGGATTCCAATTCCATTAGTTTCGAACAACCACGTCATTACACTTCAGACAATATTTCTATGCAAGGAAATATTATCAAATTCAATTTTGTATTTGAAAAGAAATATAATTAAGTAGTTGAGATATGGGTTGTGAATTTTTTCCCATGACGAAGTTGATTTCCAGTAAATGGATGAATAATTTCCAAGTTGATAACACAAGGGTCCCAATCCTTGACCAAAAATAGCAAATTTAGACACACATATGAAGCATCTACGACCAGATGTTTAATGCCGGCCACGAGGTTTATGACCAAGACTTTCTTAATTTCGAATCAAATACCAATTAATATTTGGAAATTTGCTGGTGATTCGAGAACACGATGGCTGGCATTTTCTTAACGCTTCTTTAATTAATAGTAATGAAGAGGCAGTTAAGAGGCTCAAAGGTCAAATTCTATGGTGCCCCTACGGCCTTTAACTTTATCAAGCTCTTCTTGTCAATCAATTCCAGGCAAGCAATCCAATCAACATGTGTTTCACTTGATATTCCAGTGAAAGAATTAATTCTGAATTCTGAATTAGTTATGTTAACCATTCAATGTTGGCTCACCTCACACTTTTCGGGGTCTGTGGTTGTCAATAAATTCTCACCTCACACTCAATGGGATTGAAGTACAAAAACTTTGGTGGGTACAATTTATTATATTTTATGTAATATAAATTAACAAACACATGTTCTTATTAATGAAAACTTTAGGGCACAAAGAATCAAATTGTTTTACTCATTTTTTATAATATATATAGTTGTTGGCCAAATTGTCCCCTCGCAAAGGTTTTATCTTGATGGCTTTAGAATGGCTATTATTAATGGGAGAACCTGCAAGTTGTGGTGGAAGTCAAAAACAATGGGTGGAATTCCAGTCCCCAGTATTCAGAAAGAGACACGGTCGAATTCTGTGAAATTGCTGATGCAAAGGGGAAATTCAAGTGTTTGCACAGAAACCATGTGATAATGTTGTAGTCATATTAGGCAAGTAATTATTTGGTTTATGAGCTTGTCCACCAAAATGTTTGAAGAGAAGAAAAGGACAAGGACATGCTTACATTACTCCAAATAAAACATCAAGAAGATCGAGGCTCCATAGCCTTTAACGGTGAAATACGATTGAGATTCTTCAATGTTGGCTGCCGATTAATGATGGTTTCAATCAACGTATATGTACAGTTCAAATACTATGTAACTCTCCTGATTACACAGTAAAATGAACGTGCTCATGCAACTCAATTGTACAAGTTACCATTAGCTGTTAACCCTAGATTCTAGAATGATAACATGCATGCCCAAAATCATTTCCAAAAAAGTGGACGATCGATATTTTCTAGAGAGTACATTGATTCCTTGGTTAAAATGACAGTCTGGATAGCTCTTAAAGTCTTGATAATATCATCATATCAATCCTCAATTCATGTAAGTGCAACCGAAATTATGTTCCCGGTGCATTGTATATGTATTGCTTTGCTCTTGACTGCAAAACCCACTTTACGAAGTGTCCTCTCTCGTTGTTTTCGTCATACTGATGCCATTTGTTAATGGCGTACGCTACTGAAATTTGTCCTGATTATGAATAGTCCTATTCTTGCATTTTCCTAAATCAGACTAGAAAATAAAGAGAAAACAGAATGTATGCATGGAAAATAATCAGCATCGATGCATCCCGTTTGCCTTAAATACTTTTTGAATCAAGTGCAAAGATTGAAATGGCTTACATACATTGAATTTTAATGGTCAAGTTATAAACGGAAAAGTAACTTCTTGCAAAATACATGCACATAGACTTGTTAATCCTGTCAATCTTTTTGGTACGAAAAAATCTACGGCATGCATGCATCCGATCCAAAAGCCGGCAGCAGTCCTATTCTCTTCAGCCGCCTATCGATATGACTCTGTTTAAGAAATTTTTGTCTGGCAAATAATTATCCATAAGCTTATTGACGTACAATTAAGAGACCAAATCGTGACTTTTTAGGATGAAATTTATCAGAAGGCAGGGAGCTATACAATCTTCGCTTTAAGATTAAGCATCAAGGACGTTAATCAATAGAATGCATGCTTGCATCTGCTGGCCGGCCGGAATTTCCACTTGGATTAATCCCAAACATGCATTCAGAAAAATTCTGCAATGAGCTCTTGAGAGCGTTCCTGCATATTTCATTTTCTCTCTTAAAAGATGGTAACAACTGGAATCCACTACATATTTATAATTACTATTTAATATGGTAATTATAATTTACTATTATACTTTTAAAATACAGTAAAATTATCACAATTCTAAATAATAAATCTTCGTGGTCTTAAGCACAGTTGGATAAAAATATTAAATATCAATAAATCCAATTTAGACTTCAGCTAGAAAGCCTTGTTAGTAAAAAAAGAAAAAGAAAAGAAAACTTGGTTTTGTGACTGTAATTGGCAGTGCCGGCATCGGAATGAAGTGCAATTCTACATATGCCCTGATACTGAAGGACCATCACCATCTCCTGCGAGACACCCGGAGATGGAGGCTAGGGGATCACAGCACTGAACGAACACAAACACTTTGTTTCTAGGAACCAATCTTGACCGTTGATTGTGTGGCCGTAGATGTCATGGAATTTGTTGGGCCAATTCAAGAAATCAAATTTCTAACATGATAATTATAAGGCGGTAGATATTCTTCCACACTTATGATTATGAGTTGTGAAGATGAATTGAACATTGAATGTGAACAACTTTAGTCAACCTCCACATTTAAATTGTTCATTTATTTATTTGAAATTAGGCCAATTAATCCAGCTCTTAAAAAAAATCAAATAAAAAAGTCAATTCGGTCAAAGTATAATGCCTTGAATAATTAATGAAATTATTATTTATTTACTGTAAATAATAAAATCTATTTTTAATTTTAAAAAATTGATTATAAAATTAATCAGAAATAAAATTAAAAATGTAAAAACATTTCGGAAAATAAATTATATTTTTGATGTGGTGATAAGGGAACTAAGCATACCCCTTTAGCCTTTCCCTAGGATTATTATTACTAGTTCATCTTACAATTACGATATAATCATCTTTAGTAATTTTTAATTTATCTACATTTTTTTATACTAAATATACTATGTTGGGTGTTCAATATTTTTAATTAGAAATTTTAACGTAAATTACAATCATTAATGCAAAACGCATATATTTAGGGTTTTTCTTTTGGTATTAAGACGATTTCACTTAAATTTAACACCTAATATTGTCGCCCCACATCTAACTCACCTCAGCTCAATACCAATTGAAACATCGGAATTAATTATATTTTTTAAAAATATATACACATAATTTTGCGGAAGATTTTTTATTATGTCTTCAAAGAAAATAAGATTTAGCCAATTTTTTTATGAATTTTTTTAATAAAAATATTTTAATTTTAAAGTTTAGAAATAAAGTTATAAATATATATATATTTTTTAAAAAATTAACATTTAATACTTTTATTTCACATGAAACCCCTCAATGTGTATTGAACCATCACCAACAAAGATCTTGAAAATATTAAAGATTTAATATAGAACTAAAATTAAAATTTTAAAAATTTAATTTAATTATTAAATAATATTTTTTTTATACGTACATTTAAGAATTTTTAATACTACAATTTTTTTTATTTTACTTTAAAAATTATTTTAATTTTCACTAATATATTCATCAAACTACAAAACTTAAAAATTATATCGTTTTTATACCGATCGAACCTTCAATTTAGTTAAATTTTTAAGATATTGTATGTGAACGTAAATTTACTTTTATAATATTTAAAAAACATACGTATAATATTATAAAAAAAATAATTAAATTTATAATAAGAACAAAAATAAAGTTAATTTTGTAATAAATAAAATTTAAACTAAATCTTATTTTAACATTCACTTTTTACGACAAGACAAGAAAATGAGATAATACAAGAAGTGCATTAAATTTATTATTTAAAATCCGTAAATTGTGTTGTAATTAATAATCAAAATTAAAATATTATAAAATGCAGTAATTATCATCCCCAAAGAGAGGGATGTGACAATATTAAAGACTCTAATGTGGAACATCCATTGGCACAACGTTGCACTGCCACGGGGCCGTAATGGAAAACGAAATAAAACTGAAAAGAATGGGAACTGCCACGTGGCGTCCAACTTCCTCCGGACGGACGATGATGGAAAATTAAAATAAAAAAGTAAGCAGAGGCCGCGGGTGCAGGCGCGGGTGCAGGCGGGAAGGTAAAGGAATTAAGATTTAATTGAATCAATAAATTAAGACAAGAAAATAAAAGGAAAAGAAAGACAGAAACGTCTTTGTAAAATAAAATAAAAAACAAAATCTCTTTGGTCTGACGAGGACGACTTGGTTCGAAAGTGCGTCTAAGTTCTCTTCATGTAAGGATGTGGGACCCACCCTCTCCCCAGTCTTCATTTTCTTTCATTTCGTTTCCCCCTTCCTTCTTACAAAAACAACGGCGCTGTCTGCAAAACCTCCTTTGTATTATTATTTGCTTTCCCTCTTCTCTTCCCCTGTCTTTCCTTTGCGTTCGGGTTTCTTATAACGTGAAATAAGAGATTAATAAATAAAAATTTGAAATTAATTAAATTAAAAAAATAAAAAGGCTTATTCTTTTGGGTTGTTCTCACCGCTGGGGAGAAGAGAGAGAGAGAGAGAGAGACGAGAAAAGTTAAAAGGCTTCTGTTCGTTGCTTCACCGCCTGCTCTCTGTATCTGCGATACAAGAGGCGCGGGTTGCAGGGGTTTTCTTATTTTATCTGGATTTGTGGGTTTTTTTTTCTTTTTCCTGTTGAATATGTACAGCGGGATTACTGGGGTTGTAGTTGCTCTTTTTAGCAGTTACTGCTATATGTAAATGGAGTATTAATGGAGTTTCAGTATTTAAACTGCGAGTGTGAAAAATGAAGATGGAGTTATTAAGTATTCACATGTGAACTGCATGTCAAAGAGAAGATAAGATCCGAAGGCGGTTTTGATTAGAAGTCTGGTTTTTAGCAATATGGCTGTATATTTTTCAGGTATGCGTTTTTGTTTCTAAGTCCGCATTTGTTCGTTTTCTGGATTTTCTTATAGAAAAATGTACAGTGGGTTCGTTGCTTTTCAAATTTTAATTTTTTGCTTTATTGATATCTTCGTTTCTGGAATAAAACGTTTTTTTCTATTTTTAGGAGGGATCTTTGGCGTGGATTTTCTTTTTGGTTGGGTATATGTATTATATGCGGGGAAAAAATGTCGCGTTCTTCAATACTGTGCTATTTGGTAATCTATGGTAAAGAAATTCAAGAAATCTGAATTTGAAGCTTCGGGATTGGAAGAGAGAAAGTAAATTAACTTATTTCAATGCGAACTGTGTAGAAGTTTATTAGCTTTTGGCTGGTTATTGTATTAGAACTCAATTTAGCGCCAGAAAATTCTTTCAAATGTTTGGTTGAGTTTTAGATTATGTTGATGATTTCATTTGTTTTTCGTTTTCTACAGGAAATGAGAATTGAAGATTGGGATGTTAACAGGGACTTAGTTGAAGACAGCTTTGTTTCCTAGTTCAAAAGGTTTCGAATACTCAGGATATATCTTCAGATGGATTGAAGAAGTTAGCAGTCCATTTTTGGATGCAATGTTAAAGGCATTAGCTGCTGGGTTGTTAATTTCTTCACTCCTGGTATCTGCATCCGTAGCCGATAATGGCTTTGCCAGATGTAATTGTGACGATGAGGGCAGTTTCTGGAGTGTTGAGAGCATCTTAGAGAGCCAGAAAGTGTGTGATTTCTTGATTGCTGTGGCCTACTTTTCCATTCCGGTTGAATTGCTTTACTTTGTTAGCTGCTCGAACGTACCGTTCAAATGGGTCCTCGTTCAATTCATTGCATTCATTGTTCTCTGTGGATTGACTCATTTGCTCAATGGCTGGACGTATGGCCCTCACTCATTTCAGTTAATGTTGTCTCTTACTGTGTTCAAGATCCTCACTGCTTTGGTCTCATGTGCCACGGCTATAACTCTTATTACTCTCATTCCTTTGCTCTTGAAAGTGAAGGTGAGAGAATTCATGCTGAAGAAAAAGACCTGGGATCTTGGGCGAGAAGTTGGGATTATAAGGAAACAGAAGGAGACTGGATTGCATGTTCGTATGCTTACTCAAGAAATCCGCAAATCACTTGATAGGCATACAATCTTGTACACAACTTTGGTGGAGTTATCCAAGACCTTAGGTTTGCAGAATTGTGCAGTTTGGATGCCTGATGAGATGAGAACAAAGATGAATTTGACTCACGAGTTGAATGGAAGGAATTATTCAGAGTTTAGTAATTGTTCTATACCAATTAGTGATCCGGATGTTGTGAATATAAAGGGGAGCGATGAGGTGAATATTCTTGGCCCTGACTCTGCACTTGCCACTGCGAGTAGCGGAGAGTCTGGTCCACCTGGTCCCGTAGCTGCAATCAGGATGCCAATGCTTCGAGTTTCAAATTTTAAAGGGGGAACCCCGGAGCTAGTCCAAGCTTGTTATGCAATATTGGTTTTAGTTCTTCCAAGTGAACAAGGTATAACTTGGAGCAATCAGGAACAAGAGATAGTTAAGGTGGTTGCTGATCAAGTGGCTGTGGCAGTCTCTCATGCTGCAGTTCTTGAAGAGTCCCAGCTCATGAGGGAGCAATTGGAGCAGCAAAATCGAGCATTACAACAGGCACAAAAGGATGCCATGATGGCAAGCCAGGCAAGAAATGCGTTTCAGAAAGTGATGAGTGACGGCTTGAGGAGGCCCATGCACTCAATTTTGGGTTTGCTTTCATTTATGCAAGATGTGAATTTGAATAGTGATCAAAGAATGATTGTTGAGACAATGATGAAAACAAGCAATGTCCTTTCAACTTTGATAAACGATGTGATGGACATTTCACCAAAAGATAGCGGAAGATTTCCATTGGAAATTAGATCCTTCCGGTTACATTCAATGATAAAAGAAGCCGCTTGCCTTGCCAGGTGTTTGTGTATTTACAGAGGCTTCGGTTTTTTGATTGAGGTTGAGAGGTCCTTGCCTGATCATGTCATGGGTGATGAAAAGAGAGTTTTCCAGGTGATATTGCATATGGTTGGGAACCTGCTGAATTGCAACAATAGAGGGAGGACTGTAATGTTTCGAGTTGTCTCAGAGAGCGGAAGTCAGGAGAGGAATGATCAGAGATGGGCTACCTGGAGGCGAAGCTCTGTTGATGGGGATGTGCGTATCAGATTTGAAATTGGGATGCAAGAGGCTGGTTCTCAATCAGAGAGCTCAACGTCAGTGGTACAAGTTGGTGGTAAGAGATGTGTCAATGATGGAATTGAAGACCGCATGAGCTTCAGTGTTTGCAAGAAGTTAGTTCAGGTAAGAATTGAAATTGATTTTTCTGTATGTGCTTGCTTGTTTCTGAATGACTGGATAGAAGATATTTTTTGTGACTGATTGAACAAAAATCTAGTAACTTTGTTCTCTGGCTGTGAACGGTCCTTCCCGAGGAGCACCGGTACATTTTTTTTATGAATGACTATGAAGAATATGCTGTTCCTATGACCTGGTAATATTGGCGTGGACACTCATTCTGGTAGATTGTTCATGGACCTAAGCCTTCTTTTGTTCTTTTTGGTTGACACTTAATATTTCCTTCATCTTCTTGCCCTTTGATGCTCTTTGTATTCAGTAGGAACTTCTTTTCCCACATCTATTTATTTGTAAAGCTTTAGTCTATTGTGTTTATATTTTTGTGGCTGTTGCTATTTGAATTGATAAAACTTGGCTGAAATATTCTATTTCAAAATGGTTTCCATTTGCGATTAATACTAGTGTAAACTTGACTAATAAAATCAAGAATGATGAAAAGTTTTCACCATTCCAAACATTTGATAATTGCTGTGAGAGAAGATTACATTTAGTTCCTAAGTTCTGTCACATCTGGGCTATAAAGTGCAAAGTATTGAAAAAATTTTACTTGTGACATGGTGAAAGGAACCATTTTGCTTTGGCTTGCAGATATTAGTTGGTTTAACTGATAAGAGCTCTTGGGAGTTGTAAAAGAAGGTGCACACTCCGGGATGTGGAGCAGTTTGGTTTACATTATGTAACATTTAGAAGAGATTAAAATAAATCATATTGCTTTGACTGAAGTCTTTTATTTGCTTTAACAATTCGTGATTAATTTTTATTTTCTTATAACTGGCAGTTGATGCAAGGGAACATCTGGGTGGTCCCAAGTTCTGACGGCTTTGCTCAAAGCATGGGACTTGTTCTTCGTTTTCAACTTCGACCATCCATTAGTATAGCCATCTCTGAACCAGGAGAATCTTCAGAGTACTCACATTCTAACTCTATCTTGATAGGCTTGCACGTTTTACTAGCTGATGCCGATGATGTGAATAGGGCTGTGACGAAGAAACTGCTTGAGAAGTTAGGTTGCAATGTTTCTGCTGTTTCTTCTGGATATGAATGTCTTAGCGCCATGGGTCCGACATCAGTTTTCCAGATCGTTATTTTGGATCTTGAGTTGGATGGCTTTGAGGTTGCATCGAGAATACGCAAGTTCCGGAGTCATAGTTGGCCACTGATAGTGGCCTTGACAGCAAATGCCGATGAAGATGTGTGGGAAAGATGCATGCAAGTTGGAATAAACGGTGTTATTCGAAAACCAGTTCTTCTGCAAGGTATTGCCAATGAGCTTAAAATCCTGCTGCAAGCAAACAAAGGTGTGTAGTAACAGAATTACATCAACTTTCCTGTGGGTCAAGCAGACAACTTCTTTTGACCACTCCAGAATCTTCCACCAATTTGGCACAGTACATAGAGGTGGTGTTGCACACACAACATTGAGAGTCAAAATGGTACACAAGTTTAGATCCCTCGTTTTTGTTAACTGTGGTTGAACTTGAACCTACTTTAATGTTGAGTCTCAGTAGCTCATAGTTTTAGATGGAATCATATGACAAAACAATTGTCCTCGACATACCATTCTTTCAAAAAAAAGAGGCAACATGGTAGAAACCACACAGAAGATTGCCAGTGGGACAATTACAGTACATAGGAGTTAAAAGATTGTAGCGTAGAGAACCAACTTTGCAGTTCTAAAAATGTCAGATGATAATAAATAGTTCGTGAATAGCATACAATCGTTTACAGGTGAACTGAGTTTATATATATATATATATATATATGTATATTTGATAAAATTGTATGTATTTTATATTTTACTGATAGTATAATGTGATTTTTACGGTAACCACATCAATTTCAAATGGGTTTTGAAGGGATTCTGGTCTGTCTGGGCGTTGAGAAAGTTGCTTACTGTAGCTGTAGGTGAAGCATCATGCATGAATCTGATGAAGAGAGTAGTACGTACCAAAGACTTTTCCAGTCAAGAAGTAGTTTTGTGTGAAAGAGGGAAAAAGCACGTGCCACTCTTTGTCAAAGCTAAAATGCAACTCTGGGTTTATTATATTAGAATGAATGAATAAATAAATAAAAATTATCCCATGACCAAGAAATAATAATATATTGTAATATAATTGGTGTTGAATTGCAAATGGCAATAATAATTTAATCGAGAGGGAATTGACGTTAGATCCCCTGGCAGTATTGACCAAATCTCTACACGCACAAGAAATTCTTGTGATTTGTCGCCAATGGCTTTATTGGCCCTGTCAATTTCTTGGAATGCGTAGGTACATCGAAGGTGGGTTATAACTCATTCTCCATCTGTCCACATGATTATCAATCCTGTGCATTTTACTGTTCTTTCTGTCCCACTTGGAGGTGACAATTCTTTTACAAAATATAATAATAATAATAATTATTCATTTCTTCTAGTTTTATTAGTCTTTAAATTTGATTAACATAAAAAAATATTTTTATTATGTACACACAAATATAAACGCGCACATGTACAGACATAAATAATTAAATTAACGAGGACAGATAGATACAATTCAAAGCATGCCTGAGTCATTAGATATAATAATTACAAAACATGGTCATTATTCCAAGTATAGTGTCTATTCTCAACTCATTGCAAGGCCTTTGTGTTGGTCTCAAAATTCCAATTTTCACTTTGGAAATATCATCAATCACCGGTGTCTCTGCACGAGGTGACGTATCATAGGAACAACCGCATAACAAACATTGCTTTTGCCTTTTGAATAAACAAGGCTAGCTGTGCATGATCTTTGGACCAAGCTACTACTTGTTCAATTCAAAGAATGATGAATCCACTGTGTTATTACTATTATTATTATACAACTTGCTCGAAACTATAATTTTAATTTTATGCCAACCCAACAACCTCTAGCAGTAGGTTTTGTGCCAGGGGTTCTGCATCCCATTATAATATACAATTTATTTGATTTGGCTTTTCTATGGAATTGGATTATCCTCCAGTGAATCTAGGATAGATATGGGCTTGCATTTTTATATATTTATATGCAATTGGGTTTCGTTTCAAAGGACAAAATGTTCTGTTTCCTACTCATAGGGTTATTATGTACAAGGTCATGATGAATAATGTATTGTTTTACGAAAGAAGATTTCACAAGGGATTTGGCTATGATATCCATGGATATTGTTATGGCCAAAAAAATAAATAAATAAATTGTATATTAGACTTAAAATAATTTCTGTAAATTTTAAAATTAAAAAAATTAAATATATATATATATATAATAAATACTAAATAGTACTTAAAATACCTAATAAAAAACTTAAAATATATCAAAAAATATAAAAAAAATATTTTTAAATTAATACGATATTAAAAATAAGATTTTAGTAAAAATTATTAATTAAATAGGTGGAAGGAGTAATTATTTTGCCAAAAAATAATTACAATTATCTTTTAATTGAATAATTGACCCAACTCCTTGTAAAATACAACAGAACCAAACCCTAATACTGTGGCATCAAATCTAGATAATTGAAATTTGAAGTTACAATAACAAAGCAGCTCTTGCCTGAGTTTGTGGGTCTCTTAATATAATCATGAGCTTGCTTTGTTGGTGCCAATAGCATTGCTAATCCATGTGTGGTATTCTAATCTTTCTTTGCTTGTATTGCTTACTGTAAAATTATGCTTCCTTGAAACCCCTTTCCTTCTTTCTTTGGAATCTACATTTTAATATATAAAAATTATGGTTTTTTTTATGATATATTTATATACATTGTCACGTCTAAAATTTTTAAAATTTTATAATTTTGAAACTCACTCAATTTTAATATTTTTTCAATTGTTTATTTTTCCTACTCCAAGGCTGGTGTTTGGTAGTTTCAAAGATGCCTCGTACTCTTAAATTAAAACTACAACTTGTGGGAAAATTGATTAGTTAACTAATTAATCTGCAATCTATCTGTTTAAACAAATAAATAACAATTTAAATAGCAACCGGGCATCGATTTCCATTTGCCAGGTACCTGTTTTCCTCTGTAAAGGTCAAAGATTCTGCAAACATATACTATGTTACTAATTAGTAATAATTAAGATAACTAATGAAAGGAAGAACCAGGTGACTGTTTGTTGATCATTGTCATTGGGTTTCGGGAATAGCTGCTTGATATTAATGGCTGCACTTACAAATAGAATGAGGTGTATGTAGCAAAATTTAAAAGATTAAGAGGCTTTAATAAAAAAACTTTATGACTTTTAATTAATGCACCCCATAAACGGTGTATTGTCCCTAATTAATCATTAATTGGAATATTATTGTCAATGGCCCATTAGTTTGGCTATTTAAGCCCAAACGAGTTTGGACTTTGGCGGTCTAACTCCCTTGCTCTGTGGATTTATGGGCCACCGAAGATAGGCTGTAATTATTGGACAATTAAGGATAATTAACCCTCTTAAAGTTTCTGTTATGCATTAGGATTATTTAGTGAGACTATTTTGCTGTATTTGTCACATTGGCCACTTAATAAAATTATTTAATTAATAAAAAAATAATTATTTTTGTTAATAAATATTTAAAAGAGTCAAGGTGAGCCTTATTTAAGTAAAAAAATACAAATTAAATAGTAAATTTTACTTTATTTTTTAAAATTTTTATTAATAATAATTATTTACTTTTTTCATTGATTGAATAATCTTACAACATAATTATGATGATATAATAGGTTAGTTTCGTGTAATATTTTTTTATTTTTATGGGTTTTTTTTTCTATTTTTAAATTAATAAGTTGTTAATATATATGGCATAGTTAATAATAAAAAATTTAAATTTTTTAATTTATATAATAAAATATAAAATTAATTGATAATTTTTATTAAGATCTAATCTTAACCGTTTTTTATTAATTTTGTGTCAATATTTTGTTAAAAGCAACGGTTAAAAAAAGACTAAAAGGAAATTATAATTCACTTAAATTTACTAATTTTGTATTATTATTATTTATTTAGGGGCTTGTATTCCACACTAATTTTTCCAATTAAGTACTTGATTAAGTGTTTGAATACTAATTAGTCAAATCCAATCCAAGATCCCTATGTTGCGGAGAGATGATACCCATCTCACGTAATCAAATCTAGTCACATATGTTAGCTTACCACAAGATTATTAATTGATTAATTAATTTGAAGTATCTTGCTTCTTTCAAGTTAAACAGAACAAAGACATGGGCAAGAAAATCAAATAAAACAACTTCCGGATTAATAAATAATTAAATTAGGGGCTGCTGGTGACCACAAATGTCGCAGCCGAGAGAGAGAGAGAGAGAGTGTGTGCATCCAAAACCCATTGTCTAAATCAAACAGTAGATTTCTCTTGGTCCACGTTGTTGCAATTTTCCAAAAACGACAATAATTTATATAAAATATATAGAACTACTAATGACTTAAAATATACAACATGATTCACAAACATGGATCATGTTCTATAACTTTAAAGCCGGCATTTATGATTTATCTACACTTACTCCATCTTCTTCTTTCCTTTCGGACAGATTCTTTGGATGTAAATGCATATCCTAATGTATATTATTATTATTATTATTATTTCTTTTTATTCTCACGTGAGAAAATTGTGTTCATTTAGCTTGATTTCAAAGTGCATGTTCCTATCTTCTACTCAACCTTTCATTTTATGCTTAAATTATTTATGTGTTATTTAAGGTTTTTTTTAAAAAAAAATATTGTCAACTAAAAAATTTTTAATTCATCAAATAATGATATATTTATGTCAAGAAATAATACATTTATGAAAGCCATACTCATTATTTTTAGAAATAATAGAATTACCAAATGCAATATAATAAAATCCAATGTAATAGTATTATGAATGGGTAATATATTTGTTTCAAGAGCATTTGGCAGAAAAAAATTGTCTCCAGATCGTGATTGTGAAGAACAATTAAAGGATTTATGAATGAGACTTTTAAGGGCAGTTCGTATTCTTTTAAGGTCGGTGCCTTTTGACTGTTTATCACAGTTAGCAATGACCCTTTTTCTAACAGTGAGAACATGAGAATTTGTGGGGGACTACAGGGCCTCCGTAGCTGCCAAGTGGCGGCACATGAAATATTACAATGGTCAGCAGATGCCCTTCTTCTTCTTAGCCTCCAATGGAAAAGCAAAAGATACTTGATAGTCGATCCATTGTCCCTCCTACCAATTAATATTTTATTCTTTCACTAACTTGTAATACTAATCCTCCTATCAATTAATTAATTAAGAGTGAGTTCTACGCTCAAAGAACACCGAACGGTTGACATTTGTTTTAATTATGTTTTTTAATTAATGTTGTAAAATTCAATGAATGTCAAATTTAATTTTCAAACGGTATATGGTGAGCTGGGTTACATCAACAAGTTGAAATTGGGTTACTTCCTTAATGTACACTTCTGAATCGAATTAAACAAGTGTATTAATTAGCTTATACGTACGTATATGGATTTGATATGAAAGAAGATGTCACTGAATATGGTTGAGCTATTGACCACAATCTGAGCTGCCTAGCTATATGGGCATGCTGCAATTCAATTATATTTAATTTGTATGAAAGAAAGAGTATCAATAAATTTATATAAGTAAATGCATGCAAGTGCAAGGTCATTTTTTATATGTTGGTTGGCTATTTATTCTTTTTTCCTGTGTTGGATAGCTGCAAATGTCTATGTTGATCATGGGTTCTGATTGTCTATAGTATGTACACAAACAATAGCCAAGTTATTATTTTAGTACTTGCCAATCAGCTGTTCACCTTCAAATTTTGGCCATCCCTAAGTGATTAGAAAGTCGAATGTGGGCGACTCAAGGCATGTATAAAGGGTGTAAAAGATGAATTCTGAAATCATATAATTACACGACATGTTAATTGTTGAGTGACAATTAAAACAAAGAGTCAATTTAATTACTTCAATTTTCTTATAAATAGGAGCGTGATGATTGGCGATGGAAAAAGATTGTTATTTTTGTCTAGGAAAAACTCCAGTATCTGTGATTGTTTTTGTTACTCAATTCGTCTAACATTTCAGAGAAGTTTTGTCCTCTTCTATACATTGCTTGTTCAGTGTCGGCTGCTGCTATGTGCGCAAGTAGAATGTGGTTTCTTCAAAAATATTGAAGTTGGATTCTTCAAAAACCAGCAGCTTCTGCGTATGGCATGCGAAATTCGATTTCATTAACTCATTACAATCAACCGTACCTAATTTATAAACCACCCCAGTCCTAAACAATCTAAAAATTCCAATAATTTCCCATCAGATTAGATGAAAAGTATTGGAACCAATTTAAGGGCTATCATTAAATCTTCTCTGGCTATAACATAAATTTTGAATAGCCTGAACCCAACTATATATGAGGGATTTGATATCAAATTCTGGGGTTCTGCTTAATTTGTTTGCGGTTTGCACTTGCTCTTTGACCTACCCAGGTTTTGTTGTAAATTAAAGTTGCCTGTTCACTCTCAAGAAAGCGCCTAATTACAGTAATTAGTTCAAAAAATAAAGGTTAAAAAAGAAAGAAATTGTTGATTGGTTTATGAAAATTAGGTTAAACTCTCTTTGTTTCTGAGTTTCAACACTGGTGGGAGAAGATGATGCGTACTCCACGACAAGAGCACGGCTGGATTGAATTGAATACGAGCATAAACGACTCATGGACTTGAGAGGAAAGACAACATTTTCTTTGATTTCTCGTGGATGATGTTTGCCACAAAAGCCAAGGAATTAAATCTATGGTCTAATTTAATATTAATTAGTGGAGGTAATGGGTGGTCTACATTTCATTAATGAGAGTTAGTGGATTCCCTTTTCTAATTATTATTGTCGAAATGGCCTCTCGCAATCTCAAAGAAAACAATTAGCAGTCGCAAATTACAAGCGGCGGGAGGGTGCCAACACTTGTGAAGGCAAAAAGAGAGAATAAATTTGTTTTTATTCAATTCGTCTTAGAGGATTATTATTATTATTACTCTTTAATTAGAGCGATAGGATAATTATTGAACCCAACGGGGTCCATTGATATTGTGACTTTAGCGTTGGAATGTTGTACCCAATATCCAACTTGTTAATTTAATATTAGGGTTTGTCAACTGTGACATGTGAATTCATGTGAAGAGGGTCCTCCATGTTGCTAAATCTTCGGATTCTTTTGATTGTTAAATTATCATTAAACCTCATTTTAAAAGTGTTAATCAAAGAAATTTAATATTGTTAAGAATATTAATCCTTTACTAAACTTTTCTTTTTAGCAGTTGCAGTAATTAGTTAATAGGACCAAAAAGGTAATAGCCAAAGCAGCAATTCAATACAACTTTGAAGACAAGTTTGTGAATGGATTAATTTGTTTTTGGTCTCTGAAAGACATCGTGGTTTTGTTATTAATTTTACTTAAAATTTCCAGCACAATCCAAGCAATAAAAAGAAAATTCTACAGAATTCCATCCCCATCGTGAATGTCACATCTTTTAGCTGCAGCATGGTGTTTAAAAATACAATATTATTGGTACATTATTCATTAACAAGAAAATTGCCAATATACATTTAATTTACCTGCGTTATTTTAAAATATATAATAAATAATTTAATAAAATTAATATAAATATAAACGTTAAAACCGTTAATATAAAACGAATATAAGAGTTAAAATTTTTGAAATACAATATGCATGGAATAAAGTGAGAAGCATTGCAAACAATCTTCTATAATCTAGTATATTGTAAGTGCTTCCTTTATAAATAAAAATGCAAAGAGTTAGATCTCAGCAGAATAAATCATCAGATAAGCTTATATTTTTCAAAGTGCTTCATGGGAAAGTGATTAGGGGAAGGAGCAGATGGTTGTTCTTTGAATGAAAATAAGAGAAGATCACATATAAAATTTGATTTTCATCTTCGAAACATACAGATAGTAAGGTATTTATATGTTAATATTTAACTAGTCTTTAGCTTTAAACTTAAATTTTGAAGTTAAATAATTATTTGACATGGTATCAAATTAAATTTGATCTTACAATTAATTTTGTGTTTGAATACCCTACAAATAGTATTCTACTTAATTAGAAAGTATAACAGTGTACATTCCAAATCTGATATTGTTTCCCAAGCTAAATATGATATTGGTCCAACTTATTATTTTCACTTTTATCATTTGGGAATCAATGGCACGATGGGCATTCAACAAAATGCCTAATTCTAAGATTTAGGATTCATTACTGCTTTCAGCATTCATTATACACACACACATAAATATAATACATAAATATAAAGATTGAACAAAAGTTCTAAAATTCTTTAATTTATATATATATATATATATATATATGAGATTGAATAGAAATTTCGAGTTTCTTAATTTTTATATAATTTTTTATATTAATGTTTTAAACTGTTAAATTAATATATTTTTAATTAAAATTAAATCTAATGCATATATTAATAGATATAAATTAGATTCAATCTTAATTATTAAAAGTATATTAATTTAATAATTGAGAAATAATATAAGAAATTGTATAAAATTAAGGAATTTTTGAGCCTTCTCCATATGGGTGTGCATGCAATTACTAGAACTATCAAGGACCTCTCTTGGGTCTCCCATAACAATTAACCATAAATTCCTTCTTATAAAATATGATATATAACATATTCATGTTAGAGCTTATGGATGAAAGGAGAAAATTATCCCACAAAACTATTGATTTATCCCATGTTTCTTTTTATAGTGTTACTAAAGCTAACAACCTTGGTGATTAAGAAAGGTAAATGATGATGATATAACCATAACACTGCAAAAGGCTTTGAACCAATTATTTAATTAATATATAAACACTTTACCTTCGTTACAAGGGTATACAAAGCAAATAAATGGGGAAATAACACATGCTTTCCCACCTCAAATTTAATTTAATTTAAGTGTGAGTGATATAGTTTAATCCCCAAATTGTGAAAACACAATTAAAATCTAGGAACAGGAGTACGGACAGAGAATCCTTCACCCTGCCAAAGGAATGGTCTTCCAAGAAAAACTTTGATGAGGTTTTAGTGAGGCTATTCAGTACTACACGTGGGAGGGAGAGTAGCCATGCTGCAATGCAACAAGCTGTGCCTTGCCCACACCGGACATGTGGGGCTATTAAATTGCATTTGCCCTAGTAGCAGAGAGATACATTGCATGCTCCATTCAGGCAAAATGATATATAAGAAAGGGAGAGTTTTTTATGATATATTTATGAACTGTTTACTATTTGCTTTAATACAAATTATAGTACCATTTCTTGCAAATTATATCAGTGTTTTTGTGACTTGTGATCGATAAATTTGATTCTCGTACTTAAATATGAACAAGAATGAAACTATCTGACTTAGAAACAATTTAAAGATTTCTTTTCCTCTCTTTAATAACAAACAAATCGATAGCTGCTTATACACTATTACTGAAATAAACAACAATTAGTGACAATTTCTTTAAAGAAAAGAGTAAACAACACCACTGAACTAACCATTTCCAAAATGTACAGAAATTGAGCAAGATGGAGCTGATCTTCATCCAGATCATGATAAGACAATCATAAATGCATTCATTACTATATGAAGAGATCATCTTAATTTACCTCCCAAATTTATGCTACCTTTCCTCTTATTTTCAGCACATTTGATTCCTTTGAACGACTTAAATTCAATCTGATGCAAATTTCAGACAAACTTCAAAGCAAATCCAATTCGACACATTTAATCTAAAAATTAACCTGAAACCACAAAGCATGTCCTAGAATCATCAGCTGAAAAACTTACAATCGACACAGTCTTCTCATTGCTCATTGCGGTAAGTAAGATGCAAGAGCTTAAAACAAACAAGAATATTGGCAAACCAAAAACCCAGAAGTTTTTGCTAGATGGTCATGCTCATCCCACATTCTGTTGATATAAACTATTGTCCACTTTGCATATATCAATATATATATATACATACATACATATATATATATATATATATATATAAAATCCCTATCCCTAAAGAAAATTGCAAAAGCAAAACTCTAGATGAACAATTAAGAATACTTATATTAGTAACTAAAATATAATTCCAAAGAAACTGATTGTCTTTTTTATTGGAAACAGAAATACGAAGGGTAACAAAGAAAGTTTTAATATGCATTGGAAACCGTGGTTTCTCTTCTCTACTTCTCAATCCCGTTCTTCCTATCTTCTTCTCACTTCTCTATCTTTCAATACAACAAAACCTAATTAAAGATTCACCCAAACGATCACAACTATATTTTTCTAGTAAGGCGGCCGCGCATGAGCCCAAGCATATGCCTCGTGTAGCTGACCAACATTTGGGAGTAGATTCGGTGACATATTATAAACCGGCAGTGATGAAGGATCTAGCGGCCCAGTCTGCTGCCCACTGATTCCAATTTGTGGCGGCGAATTGTTATCAGTCCCTTGGATCTGTCCTTGACCTGTCTCTTCATCATCTTCTAAAGGCAATCTCTCGTAAGTAGCATTCGCAAAAGTGGCAGCTATCAACATCACAGGCCCTGCTGCCACCAGCTGCCCCACTACACTGCCTCCGACCACCTGTCCCTGACCCCCTGCCAAGTACACTGTGAGGCCAGTTGATCCAGGAGGGGCTGGTCCGGGAAGAAATGCCCCGGTAAGGGACAAAACTTCAAACCTACCATGAAGTGCCACCACAGCACCGGGTGTTGCAGGTTGCCTCAGCGTCACGTTAGCCACGGAGCCACTGCCGCTTAGAACGCAAACGCCACGCTCCCGCCTTCTAGCAAACTGGGCTACACTTTCTACAATATCAGTGCCACCAGCGATCTCCATAACATGGCTACGGAGTGCGTTAGGGCTATCCCGGGTCACAAAAATTGGTGGTTTGGGCTTGTTTTTGGATCCGGGAGGCCGGCCTCGGGGTCTTCGGTTGCCAACTTCAACCGCACCTTCTTTAGGCTCATCTCCTGTTTCTCTGTCTTCGTCTTCGTTGCTTCTGTTATTGCTAGAGTCATTCATAGAAATTTCATGATCGCGTTTGTTTAAGATCGGTGAATTGGCTGCCGGGTCCAAGCTCGGCAAGCCCACTTGACTGGTCCACCAAGGATTAGCCAGGATTGCAAATTGAATCTACACAAGTAGAGAAGAAGATGCAGGAAATTTGTATACCTTGTTTTAAGGGTTTGAGTTTTAATTTTCTTGTTTTTTCTTCACAACCTGCGGGTTTGAGATCAAAAAGTCAAAGCTGAAACTTAACAAGAAGCAAAATTTTCTGTTCAAACAGGGATTGCTGTATGTTACTGTGCTCAGCCTTTCACGGGTTTTGAAGGGAAGGGAGAGAGAGAGAGATAGAGTATCACCAGAAGCTGATTGGAAAAACTAAGAAAGAGAGGTAGTGTGAAGAGAGAATTAGATGCAAATTGCTAATGGAATCAAGTAAAGGAACAAAAGAAAAGAGCTCTTTAAATAACAGGTGAAGAAGAATCTAAAAATTAACAACGCACCCCGAAGTGATCTGAATGGAGAGAACAAAGAACAGATGCAAAACCCTTGATAAAATCGATTGCAAAACACAAACAACAGACACAGAGAGAGAAAAGATTGCAGTATTTAAAAGAAGAGACCAAAGAACAAGAAGTTGATCATTTTTTCTCTTTCCTTGTATGTCTTAACTAGCCAGCTCCGTGTTTGTGTTGTAATTAGGGGAGGTAAATCTGCTTTTCTTTACAATTTACCAGTATATATCTATAAATGAAGTCACCAAATAAGCTCTCCTTTTAGAGATCATTGAAATTAGGGTTTCGTGGGGTCGCGTGCGCGTGGGCAGGTGGGAAGCACGTCGTTTTCTCGTGCCCCAACACATCAATTTGTAAATAGCAGAGAGAGAGAGAGAGCTACAATACATTACGGCTACAATATTACTGCTAGTAGTTGCTCAGTCTTTCAATGCATGCCCTTCGCAGCGTACAAATAATCTTGCCTCCATTCTCAACATTTCCGTATTTGCCCGAAGTCTTTGGCCACGGTTCCAATTATTTCTGTCAACCTAATTAAATTAATTATAAATGATGTCTTACTAATTGTCTCGGTGAAACTTTTCAGAACTTGAGAAGCAATTTGTTACGAATTCGAAGTATAGGCAACACATTAACATCAAGTTGATCGCATATTGTCTATTTGTCACTACCCGTATATAATGGGACAAGGGTAAATGATTTTCCAGTGCCATAAGGTACTAACAGTGGATTAAGTGTTGGTTACAAGACTGGTGACGATACAAATATTGTCAATATCATATCAATAACAATAATAATAATAATAATAATAGGATCTGGACACAGTGATGAAATGGTTGTATTGATTTAATCATTTATTAAAGCAATTTAAAACTATTGCACATGTTATAAAAGTTGTATTTAAATCAACTAAAATTGTGTTGAAGAATCATATTGTATGATATGGGATTTTATTAGAGCTAATTTTATAATGAAATTCAATGCGCACGTGAAAAGCTGGACTCATAAAATATAATAGAAATCGATTGCGGCACAGAATACATACATACATACATACATACATACATACATACATGTATTATAAAAGAAATAGTCAAGTTAGGGAGAGACTCAGTGGTGAGATTAATTTTCGAGGCAAGTAAAATGTGAAGTACATTAAAATAAAATGTGGTATCTTTGTGACTTTAGCATAAGTTGCGACCACATCTAAGATTACACCAAAGAAGATGGGAGATATGATTGGCCTCAGTTTAGGTTTTGTTCGAAGTTTAGGTGTCATGATAAAAAATATTATTAATTATTAAATATTAGTGAAAATAGATAATTATCATAAAAATAATTTAGGGTACAAAATGAAAATTAAGGAAAGTGAAAAGTTTTGTTTGGGGCTCTTGATTTTGTTAAATCATCTATTGCGAGTAAAATAGTCTAATAAATTTGGAATCAAACAATAAAAGGATGATGAAGAGGTATCAGATAATAGTTTTACTTTGGGGACAATTGAGAGGATAATTTGCCACTAAACCTTACCTCAATTTGCTCATCCCTCTCCACAATTAAAGATTCAGAATCTTCTATAATTTTTCCGTTCCTTCATCATTGATTGTACCAGGAATTCTACCATTCAATTTCTTCGCTAGATACAAGAACATGAAAAGGAGTTCGTCTAGGACAACCTCGCATAAATGGCAATTTATTTCTAAACTTGTAATAATTTAACATCAAATTAAAGTCAATACAGTACAGTTCTATAAGTTTTTTTTTCTTGTAGTTTTTATTGGACCAAATGAATATGGGATCAGCTGTCTATTTTTTTCTTCTATCTTTTATCATGCAGAGCCAAATGTTGTGCCTTGATTATCAAGCATGCTAATCAAAGTGAAAATAACGTACATCATTTTAGTTTCATATGCATAACATCGATTAAATTTAACTATTCCGTCGTAAAAATTATTCAAAAGTTAAATTCGTTCTATTGATGAGACTGATATATAGATTAAAACTAATTAATATGTATGTTATTAAAGACTAATCTTCAAATAATTTTATTTGAGAGTATAGAATAATCCGTTACTCGTTACTCTTAAATATAACGTTAAGAAGTTCTATGATATTTATGATCAATAATTTTACTTGTAAATTTATAATTATTTTGGTAAAAATTATTTTTATTTCTCCCAACATTATTATGTATTTTTTTTTATGTTTCGCAAAATAAGCTATAATTTCACAAATTAACTTTAGGATGATAATGTTAGAGAACATTAACGTTTGTGTAAATATATAATTTTGGGAAAACTTTGATTATTCAAACCTCAAGACGCTAGTGTCAATATGTGCAAGTTCTATTCTACAAAGTCCAAAATTTATATATAACTGTTTGTAATTTAAAGTAAAATTATTGCAATTTAAGGCTTAATTACTAAATACAAAAAGTATTATATAAAAATGCGTAAAATTTCAGCAAAGGAATCAATATAAATGAGATACGAGAAGATATCGATGACAAGTTGACTAGATGACCGGTGGATTCCAACTCCAGCAAATTAAAGGAAGCAAATGAGGGATGGAAAGGAGTCGTCAGCCTCAATATTGATACAATGTGGACCATCAATTCTCAGGTTAGTAATGATTAGTTATTTACTCAAATGAGATTTGATCTACTTTCAAGTTGACAGTTAGTCAAATCTACAATTATACGCGTGTAGTTGTGCCATATGAATGCTACAAGACCTTCATTCATGTATATGCCTTCATATTGACTGTCAAGTGTCTTACAATACCCTTATAATTTGTTAGATTTTTGATATTGAAATGTCCGTACGATACCTTTACCCTTGACACACTTTCAACAAAGGATCACTGCTATACTTTATTTAAACAACCTCTCTCTCTCTCTCTCTCTCTCTCTATATATATATATATATATATAGAATATATTGAAAAAAATGAAACAATAAAGTGAACAATTTAACTACCATTCTCATCCATACATGTAGTAGTTTGTCAACAACAATGAGTGTGTGACAGGCCAATTAAGAAGGCATAAAACTAACAAGGGAACTTTCAAATGTGTAATTTGAAAACAATTTCTGAAACCTACAATAAATCTCTAAAGATATGCATACAAGTTGGTAGACCCAAAAAAAAACAAAAAACAAAAAAAAACTAGTTTCTTTTTGTATTGTATTCCCAAAAAGTTCATATCATCTCTATGCAAAAATGCCATTGCCATCCGCCTTCTCTGACTGGCATATTGCAGTTCAACTTTCTATTTAAGCGGAGCAATTATCTCTGCAGAGCCATGAATGCTTTTATCGTGTGTTCTCATAAATTAAGAGGGATTGAGACATGTGGATTACATATTACACTTCTTGCATATGGCACCCAATTCACATCACAATATTGCAGACTTGAGCAGACAAGTTTTAATGTTCAACTTCAACCATTCATGAGGACCCTCAAAAAGGAAAGAAGGGCTATCAGCATTTATAACACATTCTTTTTCTTCCAATCTCACACAACAAAAATGTGTCTAATTCCTGTAGATGAATTGAGACATTCAAAATACCAAAACTCTGTAGATTATTCATTAAAGTTTTTTGTCCATCTGATGAAATTATCCTTTCTTTAAAGTATTCTCACATGATGACTTAGATATATAGCAAGGCCAAGCAAGTGCTCCCCGTCCAAACATACACATCATTCAGTAACAGTAACTACCAAGGTTAGATTACAAACAAGGAAACCGCAATAGATCCCATAAGCGTACACATTCTCTTGTCGATTTCTTCTCCAACACCTATAGAGCAACAACTTATGGTAATCATCCATTTAGAGACAGCTACAGAAATGAAGAGACCAACGAGCATGAAAAATAGTAAACCAGATGTAGTTAAGGTACCATCTTAAACTAATCCATGGTTCCTGACATGATACCCATCGATGCATCCATACTGTTACATTGATTTTACAACATAGTCCACTCAAAACAAAGGCAGCAAAAATTTTCAATTAAATATAGTGCAGGTTGACAGCTATAGCGAACTATTCAGTCAAGCAAACAGATACGACTTTCCACCTCCTCATGCATATCACCTGTTAACTACCAAAGAGTAAATTAAGTGTTAGCAATCTTCATAAAGAGAGTATAGATTTGTAAGTCATGCCTTCCATTTTTCAGTTCCCGTTCTTCTGGTAGGAAAATACACAATCTTATGATTTACATGTATCAACAGAAGGACCAGCTTATTACATGGAGGTAGTTCCATTCATATGTGAGAGTGCCGAAGCAAGTGCATGTACATAAGTCAGAGATGACTTTCATGGACTTGATTCTGTAAGGATATGTGTTTGGTTGGTGCCCATTAAAGTGCGTTTATGGTATGGATAAGTTCAATGTGAAAACGGTGAGAAGATGCACATTACTATTAAGAAACACATTGCGTATGTTTTAAGGCCACATTTAATAACAATTAGGAACTTCCCAAGATTCTTCTTTGTCAGTGCAATTCATGCATCACAGCAATTGATCCAGGTATTTTCATGCTGGAACAATGACACTAAAAAATTTCAAAACATGCTTCCATGTGTAAAGCTGGAGATCACACTAATAAGGGCAATTGGAACACAATGACCGTGATACACTGTAACAACAGCAAGAGAGCTGACAAAAGAAGTTGTAGCTCGACATAATAATAAACTTAAATTACAGGTCAGTCACCATTGATCATATCAAGCACAAATAAGTTATTCTAGGTGTGCACCACTAGGGAGTTCCACCATATTATTAGCTAGGTTGCTAAAGTTTATTTAACATTTTTCCATATCTCAGTCCTAAAAGCACACCACATAATCAATATATAGATATGGATAAAATCATTGCATAACAACTTAAGTAGTATAAAAGCAGTTAAGATAGACATTTTATTAGGCAAATTACATCTCTATAATTGGATAGCTAAGCAAGGATACCTAGGTTGAGACTTACTCTCTTAATTAAGAAAAGTAACTCTTTCTTTCAAATATTCCATTGCTTTTTCATTTTCATGATCACTAATTCCACAGGAGTAAAAGATGAAGCCTTAAGACCGCCTCCCTCAATGCCATCACCAAGGAGAGCCTCTAGAAGCACGGTGCTCCCGGCATAAAATATTATAATGACACACTTTAACTTCTGAATAAACATACCATGAAAGATATCCAAAGTCTATATAAATTTAAGAAAATTTCTGAAAGATAAGTAAAAATGGAGAAAATGTTTTTATTAAGATGTAATAGGGTTTGTGCATAAGACCTGCCTCAACCTCGTCCAACCCCTCAACCCCTTTTGCTAATTCCTGAGAGAAACAGTTTGAGATGAGCACTTAGTCCATGAACACCAGTTCTAAGAGTTTAAAAAGAAAGAATAACACTTCTTTAACACCAAACACCACTATTTTTTCGTTATTATTATTTTGGCTTCCAATTTTAAATTGATTAGAAGCAAATCAACAAGCAGTTATCATACCTATCCCAAAATGAAAGGAAACAAGAAATAAATGGTGGCTGATGTCAATTTCACTGATCTCCTTGGAAAGAATGAAGCAAGGACTAGCAATGCATATACTTTGAACTGTCTAAGTATCCCACATCAAGACTGCAAACACAAGA
Organism: Xylocarpus granatum; assembly: GCA_019650275.1. Classification (NCBI taxonomy): domain Eukaryota; kingdom Viridiplantae; phylum Streptophyta; class Magnoliopsida; order Sapindales; family Meliaceae; genus Xylocarpus; species Xylocarpus granatum. Next base: position 131,529 of record BNST01002735.1, on the reverse strand, counting down.
TGTCAAATAAATTAAAAGAAAATCATATTTTCCCTATATAAATGAACTGTCAGGAGGAGATTTGGTTATTAAATTCTTGAAGAAGCCAAGTTGCTACATCCAAAATTAATGTAAAATTTCAAGAGTGGCATGTCTTGCAATCTAAAATCATTGATTTGAGCAACATGGATGGGCCTTGAGGCCAGTAGCAAGAATTTTCCAACACCCAACAATGCAAACATAGATGAAGATCAGAGGTATAGGATGTCATCGTTGTATCAAGGGATGAGCCATGTACTAGGAAAAATAACCACAGAATGCAGTGTTGGGCTTGAAACATCATGTTTGGAAAGGGATGTCGAAAGCATCATTTTATAGCATTTTTGTTAAATGTTCAATGATAACACATGGATATGATGATACTTCTATATAAGAACAGTTTGGGTTCAAAGTGTCAAGTTGTTGAGCTGCTGTTCCTCTCAAAATCAATTAGTATTAGGAGGACACAACTCAAAATCTTTTATAATATTTGACATTACGTGCCGTTGGATTTGTGGGACTCTACAGAAGTGCAACAGTCATTGACAGAAAATGTCACTGTAGAACTTCTTGTATGTGCAAGTTCTTACTTATAAAAAGAGTACATTAAAATATCAAGAATTTAACCTTTATTAACTCTGAAAATCATAACAGAGAAAATTTGTGGAGTAACCTGCCTCGAATGAAATTTGTCCAGCAACCAATAAATATTTTTTTTTGTCTATTAAAGCTTCAATATTGTTGTTGAACACCTTTTCAACAGTTCAAGTTTTTGGGATTAATGGTTACTAAGCATGGAATCACAGCCCACCTGGCCAAGAGGTGTTCTACCCGAACATGAAAATTCTCCCAGCCTACCAATTAAATTACAAAGCAAATTGCTTTCCAAATGAGCGTTTAAGTGAGTTTGGTTCTGTGTGATAGATCTGTTGAATAAAAATTCAACCATGCACACGTAAAGACATTGTAAGAGTTCAATTGCAATTGTTGAGCGATTCCCTAGGATTGAACCAATTATGAGGTCTACGAGTACACACTAATATCAACAACATGATTAAGCACTTGTTGAGTTATTGAATACAACTTCCAAATGCAGTTTAAAAACACAAAATTTTGACATGGCAACAACAGGTATTCAATTATAACACAACTCTGTGTATTGAACAAATAGACTCCGATTTAGTAATTTGTTCATTCTTGAGTGAACTGAAAACCCTAGAAATCGGTCTCCGTAATGTACGAAATAGATGTAAATGTGGGGCAATGAATAAGCGAGATAAAGAGTTCTGAAAATCAGATTTAACAGAATGAATGTTGAAAATATGTTGTTCGTATATCACTGAAATTAAAACAGGTGCCATAAACTGACAATATAAACGCACCTTCGGCAACTCATGGTTGACAACAACCGCCAGCTTCTCTGTGTATTGAACAAATAGACTCCGATTTAGTAATTTGTTCATTCTTAAGTGAACTGAAAACCCTAGAAATCGGTCTCCGTAATGTACGAAATAGATGTAAATGTGGGGCAATGAATAAGCGAGATAAAGAGTTCTGAAAATCAGATTTAACAGAATGAATGTTGAAAGTATGTTGTTCGTATATCACTGAAATTAAAACAGGTGCCATAAACTGACAATATAAACGCACCTGTTGACAACAACCGCCAGCTTCTCCGTTCGTCAACTGCGGTCAACTGTGGTCAGCTGCTCCAGAGAAGAAGAAGGAAATTTAAAAAAGAAAAGAAAAGAAAAGAAAAGAAATTGAAAATTTTGAAACATGCGATTTTAAATCGATTGTTTGGGCTGTCAGAAATCAAACAGTCCCTCGAAGTACCTGCACGAGGCAGGTGATTGAAGACAGAATGAAGCAGGTGTCGGTGGCCTATGAGGCCCAGATTGTACGGCCCAATTTGAACCTTCCGATTTTGGCAAAATTGGTTCGGTAGTTGTGTTGTGTAAAAGAATAGACCTACAAAGACGTACGGCAAATTTGGAAGTGATTATAGTCCCATGGTTGACGAGGGAGCAGTGGTGGGGGTGGGGGTGTGGGCGAATTTTGAGCTGCGCTGCTATTTGAGTCGAAATTAATGATGATACTGATACATAGACCTAAAGTCAATCCCGTACCACCACTTTCAGTGCATCATTAACATCATCGCCCCTTCTTTTGTTGCTGGATGTTTGCTGTCAAGACATGAACTTTCACCATTATAATCCGACCCACATTGATATCACAGCTTTATAATAATGAGTTCTCATCCAGACACGCACGAGAGAGAGAGAGAGAACGATTTGATTACGTCGTATTAATATCATTTAATCAGTGAAGTGAAGTGCGGTATTGACATAATTTGATTTTCCGCCGTCCTCAAGCCACAAAACCAAAATACATATATTACGTAATTTCAGGACTTAAGCCAATTAAGTTCATTCATATATCTTGGAATCTGCGACTGCAAGCATATTTGCTATACCATTACAATACGTCTTAAAGCATATTAGAAGAATGGTCCATTTCATTTCCACGGACATATGAACCATCTGGATGATTCTTCTGCATCTACTTTACTAGAAGGATTGAACGCTGTTCGGTCGGGTTAAGACTGACCCAAACCAACTCAAATAAATTTGAAACCCAATTTGAACCTTTCGTTCCGCTTTAATTGCGGGTCACGGATTTTTCTTTTTCCACAGTCAGGAGCACGTCGGAAGCTTGGAGCGTACAGGTAGGAATCATCGCAGAGAGTTGGGCTTCCGCAATATGTTTTTACAGTGTCCATATGATTTTAAATACAAGGAGAAATGGAAGTGAAGCTGTCAGTTCAATAGAAGAAGACGCTGATGTCAGATTGCCATAGGTGCTTGTCGAAGGACATTCTGTGACACTCACATGACACTATTAAATAGCCAACACCTGAAATGTCTCATTGGATTAGTGGGTGTATCTGTAAAGAAACAAAAGTGTTGACATTTCCATTCATGAACGTCAAGTTAGGAAATAGGATTTCCAGCCAGGACTGCTAAATTTTGACATACAATACAATACAATACAATCAGAAGCACAACTTTAGACCGAATAGAACCCTCTTTGTCCACCATAATGCAAATGACTACCAAGGAATAATTTCTTGTTACCACTTGTCCACAAGGATCCAACATTATTTCTTTTAAAATCTACAGTTGATATCATTATTTAATAGTAGAGGAAAAATTAACAGAAACATCAGTTTGGTTTGTGATCAATCAAAAAGAACCAGTGACCAACAGTGAATCAATCAATGGAGAATCACAGTTAAGAGAAAGTAATAGAAAGCCAGTATATTGTCAATGAACCAATTTCTAGCATCAAAGCATTACAAGCTAAAAAGAGAACAGAATTTTCAGAAGGATATAAACCTAAGTGTACACACTCAAAAAAAAAGTAAAAAACACAGAGAAGAATCTATAACTGGAATTATATACTTTAGAAGTCCAATCTTCCCGTACCTTGTGCAATAAATTACATTACTCAATTCCAACCTTCAACATATTCACATTTTGTTGAATTATCATCTATGTCTTCATACAAGTATCGGGAGTGAAGAAAAATGCCCTACGGTCTCTTTTCAGAGGTATACAAATCCACCAATGTCATCAATTGATGTAAGAGGTTCCACACTGTAATTGCCACTCCAGACAGTCCTCAAAATCGAAACTGCTAGCACAGTCTAACAATGCATTTTGCTGATGTTCATAGCGACATATATAATTCAATCCAACAAGGAGCTCACAGATGACTGCCTCCGCCTTTTCCCTATCAGCAAAATACAATGTTTGCAGCAAAAGAACATTTGTCCGCGTAACAATTTGCTGTTGCTCAAAATTGCGTTCACTTTGCCACCTGATCATATTATGCGCCAGCGGGGCAAGCCACTTCAGTATCCTATCAAGGGTTTCTTTCCAATCATGGGCAAGCGGAGCATCATATATTTCCAGATTCTTGACATATGACTTGAGATTAGTCTTCAGAGACATTCTTAAGCTCGCTGGTAACATCTGATACAAATCATCCCTTGCTTCCTCCCCAACCAGATGAGGGTAGCGAAGTAGCTTCTCTATGACAATTATGACATTAGCATAATGCAAGGCTAGAGCAGAGCCACCCACAGTGGAAGGAGACGCATATGCTGTTAACCTGCTTTTGGGACCAAAGTTTGCACTGTTTGTTGCACCACAAAAGGCTTGCCTCGGATCTCCGCTGTAAGGAGCACCAATTTGATTAAAATAACCAGCATAGCTTGTGTCTCTTTTCACACTTCCATTCCCATCACTGCAACAACCCGAAATGTGGCTACTACGTTCCTCACAATCAACCTCATCATCAGCATCGAACTTTCCGATAGACCTGCTTAAACTAAGACACTCCATGAAAAGCCTCCCAGGACTAGTCCCACACCTAAAATTAATATCCTCCACCATAAAACCTGCTGCCTCGTTTCTCTTGGAATTAAGCCGCTTCAGACTTGCCTCCCTTTTCTCCAATCCACCTCTTTCTATCAACCCCGAATGGTACCTAGTACTACTACTCTTACTTTGAACCCTTTTAAATGGCCCTGAAACCGGTTGGGCATGACCTGAAACTTGCCTGCACTCGTTCTTCAACAAGACAGAGTGTCCCTGGATCAACCCAAGATTGTCCCTTTTCAGGACAGAATCCCCAAAAACAACACAAATTTTAGCATAAATCGTACACACAGTCCTCGCTAACAACTCTACAACCTTGTCATGCGTCTGGTTCCAAAGCGAAATTTCCTTGAGATGTCTCACATGTTGCTTCTGCCAAATCAATTTCTGCTCAAACGCTTTTCGACTTTCTTCATGCTGATTCTGTTGAAGCTTCTTCGTAGTCTGCTCTAATTCATTCAAAACCTCTATTTCACTATACAAATTGGACGTAGCATTCACTAACCTCTCCATTTTCTTAACCATACCCTCCATATTTTTTACCAAAAATCCCAAATCTTTAACATCAATAACTCCACTCACAACATCATTATACACGTGTTCAAATCCTTGCAAAGGCGGTTCACTACATTTCTTGCCCAGCCCAGAGACAACCGCAGCGACCCGGTTCAAATCATCAAGCTTCTCAGCTAAAGCAAGCTGAAGCAAGTAATCATGGTCGGAAGAAACCAATAACTTAATCCCCTCAGAGTTCAAGATCTCGGATTTCAGTTTCATGATCTCGGAATCGGTTAAAGATTTGTGTAAATGAATAGTTTTGGACATAATATTAGCAACTTCAAAAGAAAGAATCCCAATGAAGCGTTTGGGTTCAGAGGTTTTACTGCCCTTGTTCTTCTTCGAAGAAGATTCAAGAAGAAATGCGTGTTTAAGATTGGTACTTACTTGGTTCCCCATCTTCAGTATCCAAGGTTCTGCAACCATTTCTGCTCGGGATCTGAGAGATTTGTAGTCGATCTTTGTGTCGTAGGAAGTAAGCACAACGTGTGCGGGGAGAAATCAGCAGCGCAAAGAAGCTCTCATTGTGTTTGAGGGAGTAAGACACAAGTGGGGGATCGCTGTTCTTGAAAACTGGCCGAGGCTTTGGTGTGTTCAGCGCGGTGTTCTCATTCTGGCTTCCTGTCAGTCAGTCAATATAAATGTAATTTACTTTTAAGTCTGTTGACCTCTCAATTTCTTCTTTCAGTCAATGGAATGGTTGCAGTTAGGGTATTAAATTTTGTTTTCTAAATTTTATTAAAAAATAAAAAATTTGTATTTGTTGGTTATTTTTTATTTTATAAATAATAATATAAAATTTTTGGTTATTTTTTAAATAAATATTGGTCAAAATTGGATTTACAAGATAATGTATCTGATTGGACATTGGTATTGGATTTGTTTTGCAGTTTTGAAATTAGGCCAACAACCACCTTCATATATTGTTTAATTACTTCTCTTATACCATATTAATTTATGATTGACCAACCACTCGGCCTTCCATGACATTAAACAAACTTGTGTCCCAAGTCAAGCTATAATAATTTTGTATGGGAACTGGCATGAAGTTGAAGGATGGTAAGTGCAAATAACTGGGGAGATCATTTCATTGGCTAGTGGGCTTTATTAGGTGCCTTTTTTTTTAAATATATATATATAATTTAAAATATTTATTATTAATTATATTATATAAATAATAAAAAAATTAAAAATAAATCTTAATCCTTTAAATATATGATATTTCATGATTTTTATATTTTTTATTATAAAATTTAAAATTTAAACATATTTTGTATTTAATGTCATTAATGAATTAGCATCGGAGGCTAATTGTGCTGGGTTCTTTTGAAGGATTTGATATCTCCACGAGTCCCACCCCCAAGAAAGTCGGCAGTAATGAGTGGTGATATGAAGTGGGTGTGACCTAGGATTCGTTTGGGGTCAACAAAAGAGAAGATACAAAACCAACTATGGCTTAGAACTTTCAATGCAAGATCATATACTTCATTGCAGAGATAGGGAAAGCATCAATTTTGGCTAAAGTGAAGTTGAGATCCTTGATTACTTCAATACTAGAGGCAGACAAAGTTTGGTGCACAAAACCCACTTCAAGTTTGCAATTTGGAGTTTCCAAGTCGATGATTAAAGAGACTCTAGACGGTTTTGTGTTATGGATCGGTCAAAGCCAATTTCTGGTTGTTTGTGATTTTCTTTACAGGCCAATCGATGGCAGTACTTGATTAATGGCCGAAACAGGAGTCAACAGAGGAATGTTGCTTGTAGGACCTCTTGGTTATTAATGGTTCAGAAAAAACTGCAGTTTGGCTTGAAAGGTTGCAACTAAAGGCGTGCATTTTCCAATTGTTGGGAAATTTAGTTGTCACCTGCTCCTCTTTTCTGTTTGATATATACGCCACCTTTGCTTTTAGAATTAAGCACAGGCTGCGCACAACCTAGGAAATTAATGACTCCCTCTTCAAATATTGCCAGCTTTTAATTAGGACTTTGGTGTAAATTAGTTCCTTAATAATCAAAGGAAATGAAGTTTACAGATGAACGAGTTTGACTAAAGTGATAATCAGGCAGAGTTTGTCAAAAGTTAACCACAGCGCGAGTTGGTCAAGAGTGAAGACCAGCCACACGGATGCTCGAAGAAACAATCACATAATGACAAGAGGAGAGATCAAAGTAATACTTCTCCCAGCTTTCTCCAACAATATATTCTAGATGGGTTTGGCCTTTTTCCTGTATTAGATGTCCACCAATGAGGCAAAATACCTGTTGCTTATCATATCAGAAAGAATAACGAAGACTTAGGCTGATATACATGGACAAATTCTAATACCAGACTGCATTCTGAAAACCTGGCGATCTCACTAAAGCATAACTTAATTCCAGCTTATTAAAATGAATAATATTCGTGAACCTTACACTTCTACCCACAAATGATGATTGTGTGGGAATTCAGAGCTACTGATAAAAACTTTCATTTTGCATGGGAACATTGCATACATAGTAAGGCTGCAGGCTTGATCGGAAGCTGCATGTGGGAACAAGAAGAATCAACAGCAATCAAGGCTCACGTTTCCACCAGTTATCAGATCTTAACATGTGGCCAAAAACTTTGTGGCATGCACATTGCAGTAGAAGATGGGTTCATTCCTCTGGAACAGAAGCATGCGTATTTATTTCTCTAAGACCATCAAGTGCAGCATAACACTGCTGCCATCTAATTGCATTTTTGTTCTCTTTTACTCATTGTAGAATGGAATGGAATGGAATGGAATGCTTTATGGAAGTGGGAAGTGGCCGAAGGACCCGAGGAAACTTTTCTTAATAGAGTTATCTTTTGCCTATGATTTTATGGTGTCTCAATGTCTTCTCCTTTCTCCTCTCATCATTTCAACGTGCATATATATGTGCATGCCATGGTCCATACTTCATCATCGTTTTCTTCCTTTCTTTCTTATTTCAAATCAATACCACAAATAATTAATCTAACAATAGAGATTATCAATAATATATGTTGTGATTTTAGATATAGCTTCCAACCATGCATAAATAAAGACAAATATAAAGTTACAATTCTCTGACTACGGGGGACCCTAAAACAAATCCACCATCTATGAGACAAAGACATGCATATGCATGTTGGCTGAGTGGAGAAGATACGTAAAAGCACAAAAAGATAAGTTGATAGCCACAATTTCCCACCATTTTTTTTTGTCCTGCGTGTAAGTTGGTGTTTGGCTAGCCTAACTGTTCAATTGGCTTTGCTTTGCCCCACTCGTCGCTTTTGTAATACCCAACTATTATTTTGTGGAGGTGGTGGCGCTTGTTTCTTTTTGGTTTTATAGGCTTATCTTTTTGACAAACGATCCTCTTCAAAGCTATCAATTTCTTGATAACTTTATAAGAATCAATCAGGGGGTTGTTTCTTGAGGCATCCGTCGGCCGTGCAAGACGATATATAATACGTCTCTTTCCCAATCGTCATAGATGGGTTTTCTACATCTTCTTGTCCACGACGATATATCAATCACTCAATTGTCATTCGAAATTGGTTGAGTGACCATGGGCTGGATTGCCAAACCCAGCAGCTCTTTACAGTGTTGAGCCAAATTAACCCCAAATGTGACTACTGAAATTGCTGCCTTGGTTCAGGCAGGGGGGATGAAGCAGTCAACATAATCGACAGTTAGAAGTAGTCAGAAAGAAAGAAACCGACCAGCTACAGACCATGGTTTTGCTTTAATCAGCTTCTGAAAATATATACAATGTAATATAATGTTTGATGTTACATCTTAATTTTGAAGAATTCGTGCCTTGACTATTGAGGTTTGAATGCTTCTTCGCGATGATAACATGAAATGGACGAACAACGTTCAAATTGATCAATTCCATACTTTCCATTCAATGACACACATTATTAATTAAAAATGCTATTATCAAGTATATATTTATTTGAAAATGACAGTTTTTATTTTATTTTACTATACTCCATAAAATGAATACCTCGGAAAATTTTTCACAATCATATTATAATTGATCGTCAAAAATTGTCAAATTTTAAAATCATACGGTCAAGATTTTTTTTATTTTTTTAATATTTATTATGTAAGATAATTTACTTTTACATCGAACCAACATCAATATTGTTAAAATTAATATTTAATATTTTAAATTAATATTATATCATTTATAATTTTTTTTATTTTAATAGATTATAATTTCAAGTTTCGATATCGAGATTTCTTTTTTAATTTTTTCGAATTGTACATGACCGTTTTTATTTTAAAATTTATGCCTTGATTTTTTAAGATTTACATATTTTTGAATTCTAACATTATATTTTAGTCAATTAAAATTCATACGATCTTAGAATAAGATAATATTTTATTTAAAATATTCGTTAAAATTTACTTTAAATATTAAATATTTATCGAATAATATAAGCATTTTAGGCCATTCAATAATTTAACTAAAATATTCTATATTCTGAAGAAGTCTAAAAGTAAGATATGATGGGTGTATATACAGCAAAGGCCTCACGGGTTCACTTTCTGTTGCAGTTTTATTAGACTGTAATATGGTCAAATATTATCATTACTGAATCATTGAAAATATGGCCATGAATGAATGATTGGTTGACTACATATGCAATTGGTGTCACTTTCTCGGGAATCTCTTTTCCTTCCAAGATTTGTGACGCTCCATGTGGCTCTAAGTTTTTCCCGAGTTCTTGAGTCATGGATTCTCATCAATTCACGTGTAATCCATTAAGTATTGCGAAGGTGAGAAAACTAGTGATTAATGATTGTAATCCGCCACTAATAAGGATTAGTAGTTACTCCTACATCAATAGGTAGTCACATTTAAAAAAATAATAATTATATAATTTAAAATTATTAAAATAAAAATAAAATATTAAAAATTTCATTTTAAATTTTTGTTCTTTATTTTTTTTGCAATTTCAGATTCCCGTCAAGGCAAAATGTCATATCAAAATTGGATTTGAATGTGGACTGAGTATTCATCTAAGTTGCGACCTGCCATGTCTATTATTATAATTAATAAGAAAAAGGATGGCTTAAAAATAAATACAAATAAATAAGAGTAGACCAGGTCAGAGTAACGATTATCGAATCTTCCGTTTCCCGTCCATTATTACACACGTACGTACGTGCGTATATAGAAACACAATGGTGTATTTGAATAATTCTTAGTACTTGCATGTTGTTTTTTTAATTCGGGTAAGACCGTTAAACTTGGATCAGATTCAGTTGGACCGACTGATAGATGTCGTTGGCACCTAAACCGATTGACTGATTTTACAGAGATTAACTCCTAATTAACAACATAATCGTAATTATTTACATTATTTTGTTGCTAACCGTAAGAGAAAAACTGGCGTCTCACATGTTTCAATATCACATTCGGATCATTAGTTTTCAATTTTCCCAGTTACCAAACACAACAAAAAGGAAAATTCAGGACATTGTTCAGTGTCTTGTTTCATTAACTAATTCAAGCAGCATTTATGGACAAAATCATCCGCATGAAAAGTCAATAATTGTTACAGATTACAAATTAGCATTCGGACCGGACTAATTACCATCTCTTAGTTAAACCGGCACAAAAAACGACGGCTTTATCGGGGCCGACTCGTAACAGAACGGAGCCGCAGGATGCTGCCACTTTTTGAACGCCGGCTTATCGCCTTCGGTCCGTTGCTCCAGCCGGGACTCCGATCTGGATTTTTTCTCCACCGACTGATCGATAGACGTCGGCGACGAGACAAGCGGCGATAGGAGCGGAATCGCTACGTTCCAGGTCGAAACCGGACTAATTTGCAAAGTAGCCGGGCGGCAGCGCTGCAGCCGGCTAGGCTGGTGGCGGGAAGAGGAGTTATTTCTCGACGCGTCGGCCATAGAAAGAATATATGATTAATAGAACAGAAGATGAAGAAGATCGGAAAGTACCCAGTGATTTCCGTGTTTTATTTTTTTTTATTCCAAAAAATATTGCAATCGTGCTAGCAAACAGACGGGATGAGGGGAAGGATTATATGCAAGGTGGGTTGGGGGCAGGGGCACGTGGCTTGCACGTTTGGACGTCCAGAAAGAGTCGAAAGTGGGATGAGTTGTCACACGGCTCGACTTTCTAGTCGATATATTTTCGGTTTATTTTGACCGAATTATGATTCGAATATTCGATTCTATTTTTTTTTAAATCTGGTTAATCAATTTAACGCCTCGTCGAAACTGTAAAAAATAATTACCGTACGAGAAAATAAAAATCAGTCATTGCTGTTATTATACGAAACAACAGTAATAAATAAGGAATTTTATTATATATTTGTAATAATTTTATTTTATAATAAATTTTTTTAAAAAATTTATTTATTTTTTCTTTTTTAACTCAAATTAAGTAAATAAAAATAAATATATTTTTAATTTATTTATTTTTTATAAATAAAATATATACTTAACTTTATTTAAAATTTAAAATTTTTTTATTTATATTCTATAAACTATATAAAATAATATTTATTTAAACAATTTATAATTATATATATATATACATATTAATTCTCTAACAAATTTTAAAATTGCTATTATACATATAAAATTTAATTTAAATTAAAAAATAATTTTATTATATAAAATTTTAAATAGTATTAATTAATAATTACAATAATTTTATTATATAGAATATTTTTATATTATAAAATAATTATATTATAAATTTTAATAAATTATTTTTTAAATAATATAATAATAAATTAATAATATTTATTTTAAGTGAATTAAAATATTATATTATTAAAAATTTAGAATATAAATTAATGTTTAATATGAATAAATTTAAGAATAAAAAAATTAAATAAATTAGAGTTTTAATGATAAAAAAATTAATTAATGAATTAAAGTTAGAGATAAAAATTATGTATGTAATTTTTCAAAATTTAATCTAAAATAAAATTATTATAAAAAAAAACTCCTTTCCCCGTCACTGGCCCCGCCTAACGTAATTCTATGCCACCGGCAACCGGATTTTCAGTTGGGACCCCACTCACGATAATCAACGTTATTTTGATCAACAACATTTCTACCTCCATTCCTCTGCCGTTGGATTTCGTTCGAATAAACTCTGACAGTTAAGATCCCTGGGGTGGTGGATTCCCAAACTTTAATCGCGGACACGTGTTTGATTAGCATTGGTGGCTATTGATATCCACAGCTAACGACGACCAAGTATGGCCGTATGGGTAGGGTTTGGCTGGGGCATTATGTCAAAATCGGGAGAACCGTAATTTTGAAGATAATCAACGGAACGTTAAGTTGTTGACTGTCGTATTGTTGAGTAAAGGCAGGCTGTTGCACTTGAACAGCACTCTTTTGTTTTGTTTTTAACGGTCTTCGTTAGTAGGGTATGCAGTCAAGACTAAAGAGTTTAAATTTACGAAACTCGGATGAAAAAAAAGGGTGCAGTGAGAAATAATAGGTGGTGAATTAGGAAGTGAATCTGTGCTTAGGCCCACGCCCACCAGAATCAAATTGAGAGTACCAATAACTCATTAATAAATAAAAAGCATAACTCGACAAAGACCAGCACCGGTCTGGAGCTTTGATTACGTCCAAAATATATATCTCGTACCGCTTGCAGTGTAACATTACCTGTAACCTACCCTTCTTTATTTATTTTTCTTACTCAGAGAACTGAGTAATTGATTTTGACCTAGTAGACGCCAAGATAACATCGACAGAATGTGCACCCTAGAGAAACGAGGCAACCTTTTTGTCCTAACCTTGACTGGTTCCTCCGACCAAGATGAGCACCGGATCGGCCCGTCTGTCATTGACTCCATCCTCTCCGCTCTTTCCCAAGCCAAAGCCCAAGTCACCCCCGGTTCCGCGCTTTTGACCACATCTAGTGGCAAATTCTTCTCTAACGGCTTCGACCTCGCCTGGGCTCAGGCCGCTGGATCAAGAACCGGCGCCCGAGAACGGCTACACTACATGGTCGAGGCCTTCAAGCCCGTTGTGGCCGCGATGATCTCTTTGCCTATGCCTACCGTAGCCGCCGTCAATGGTCACGCTGCTGCAGCTGGGTTCATGCTGGCTATGATCCATGATTACGTCATCATGAGGCGCGATAAAGGCGTGCTGTACATGAGCGAGGTCGATATCGGGCTCACTTTGCCCGATTATTTCGTGTCTCTGTTTCGATCTAAAGTAGGCTCGGCTACGGCTCGGCGCGATATCTTTTTGAAGGCGAAGAAGATCAGGGGAGAGGAGGCGGTGAAGATGGGAATCGTGGAGGCGGCATATGAAAGCGCGGAAGAGGTGGCTGAGGCTAGCATGCGCATGGGGAAGCAATTGGCCAGCAGGAAGTGGGATGGTGTGGTGTATGCGGAGATAAGGAAGAGTTTGTACCCGGACATATGTGGCTTGCTGGGATTGAATGTTAAAGCTGTTGTTGCCAATCCTAAGCTTTAATCATCAAAGTTTGTTTGTCTTTGTGTTAAATTCACTTATTGTTGAATAATGATTGGTACCCAAGAATTTCAGATTCCAATTGATATTTGTAGAATATAACTAAAGATTTTAAGTTGTGGCGTTAATGTTTTCTTTGTGTTACTTGAGAGTATCCAGTGTTATCTGGCCTCGCAGATTTCTTGATCAATTTATTCTCGAGAACGGAGCCTGTGAAAAGATGAGGCCGTTAGCAATTAGAACTTGATTTGGCAGCGTTTGACCTTATACCTGAAGTTTAGGTATGGCCACCTGTAATTTATTTTTAAACCACATACAATAGCTTTCGTCGATGCCTGGGCATAACCTTCTAAACTTTCGTGGAGAGTCGGCCCAGCCAGCCAACCCTATGTGGTTACACAAATTATGTCAGCCATATGTCTTGATGGCCATACGGCACTCGCCAAACAAGGGCGAGCGTGGCATACTTAGCCAACCGACCCTTTTAATTTAAATCATTACGTGCAAGATCTACTTATAATCATGCCCTTTCTCTTTTCAAATCTTTATACCGATGTGGGATTGTGCAGCATATTGGTAAGAGTTCGGTTACTTGATAAAGTGTCAAGGCTTTGGTTTACACCTCAAATGTTCAGTTCGTGGAAAATTTTTTCGGTTTTAAGTATAATGCATTGTGTTTGAAGAGATTGAGATCGTTGTCTGAAACTGAAAGAGAGAGAACTGCAATAGGAAAGTCTTTGAACGTATGCTATTTTATTACAGCACTTGCTAAAACCTTTGTAACTATAAAAACTTACAAAGCTGTACAACGTTTTCAGGTCCCTGTTCAAATAGTTGGACAAGACATCAAATTTCCGGTCAGGAAATTCTTCTGTGGAGGCAAGCTAATCAAGGAGGGAAAAGGGCTTAACAGTCTCCTCGTGTTGAATGAGTTACGCTAAAAAATTTGATCCTTCAGGAAACATGCAAAAATATTAGAGTACGAAAAGACCTGTCATTTAGTAGCTGTGCAATATACTTTCTTGTTCCACAAAATAAACCAAACAAAAACAAAAACCAAGAAAAGTTGGAAGATGACGGCGGCTTAAACACGTAGAAAAAATTCTACTTTGACACTAACTTGGATAAGGAATTTGACTTGAAAGTTGCCCGTATAACAGGAAACTACAACCTTCAACATGTAGCATGAATTAGAGTGGCACATCTTGTTTTACCTTTCAGGAATTTATGTAACACATTGCTTGTGCTTGAAGAAAATAGGAGTCCTTGTATTTTCTGCCACTTCCAATGTGAATCCCATTGCGAATCCAATCCTCGCGATGAATCCAGGCATCCCTACCGAAGTCTAGGATTCCAAGGATCTTTCGAAAGAAAAAAGATACGAGCTACTTCAGCAATAGCAGAAGCAGAAACCAGTTAAAAAAATAATCACAAATTACAGCAATTGGGGCCTCAAACAGGTATTTGATAGCAAAAAAAACGAGTCAATTAGTTCAACATGATTATGCGACCCCAGACAAATGAATTCACTCAACTCAGACGAATTGCCATCATAGAGGTGATAGACTAGAAGAATAAGTTTTCACATGCAGGAAAATTTCTGTAGAATAATTGACAGCTGTTTGGTTTATGCTAAGGAAACTTTGTCCCTTCATACTTCTTTCAAAAATACCAAATACTACTCTACCTTATTCTATGGTATTTCTGCTAAAGCAGAGAAGTAATCAAACTGTAAAAAAGTAACACAACTACATTCAAATTGACTAAACAAAAATCAATCTCAAGATATGGTATATAACAACATAATGTAATGTTTATGAGTGTTAACTTACAGCTCCGCCTTTCCAAGACAAAAAAGTTGGATTCATTCTTGATTGCAATACCTATTCAAATACACAGAGAGGTTAAACAATGTCAAAATCTACATCCACAACTGAAGTAAAGCAAGACAAGAAACAGCAGTAAGGTAAATGTAGAATCACCAATGGCCAAAACCCAATAAGAAGTACAAAACTAATTTTTTTCACTCATTCAGTAAAGGTATTACTTACCCATAAATGCATGTAGCATCACTGGTGGCTAAACCCCATTGATGCGTAAAAGATCAACAAATTCAAGATCTACTAGACTTTTACCTATCATATGTGCATGTAAACTTTTTGATAGCCTCAACTCAATCACACGTGTGAAACTAGAATTTATCATTCCCATTAGTAAGATCATTACTCTCACAATTGTACATCAACGGCAACAATAGTGTCCAAAACTCTCCTCAACTGAAAGATATCAACATGTATCAGATGAAAGAACCAGGAAGAGTTAAGTAGAAAAGCCCACTTTCTAGTAGAAAGTTTAAATCATAATTCTGATATACGAGGATGAAACAAGGTTCATTGCGTATTTGCATTGGCAAAAAGTTGTAAATAAGAAGTAAATGCTAAACATCTGCAAATCATGATGCGCAACCAGAGCAAATTTCATATTGAATTATTTAAGCAGAACCAAAGAACAAGCATGACATCAACTTTATCATGAAAATGCAAACATCCATAAACTAACCTCAACCATATCAATGGCTTCATTTGAAGGAATTGCATGCAATACTCTGCAAGCAGAAAGGGAAAATGTGACTTATTAAGTAATTGCTAGACTGTCAAGATCTGCCAAGAATTGAATTTAATGCATCATAATAGAACTCAAACATTTTCTTGCTGGTTGTTTTGACAATAAGCAATTTAGTACTGCAAATCTCAATATTCAAGCTATGTCTACATTATTCTCCAGTGACCATGCCAAACAATTGAAGAACATTGAATATTAAATCCTCACGAAAGTTCCAATAGTCGCTGCACAAGTATGAAATTGAATTAAATAGAAAATTAATAAACCTACCATTTACAAGGTAACTCCCACAATATCAGGCTTAATATAAGATAAAAGTGGCTATGGTCCAAGGTGCAAGGTGCAACACAATCCAGCTAGAATATTTACAATAATGACAGTAGATAAATCTGGTACATCAACTTATGCACACAACATAAAACTAGACCAACTAATTATCCAGGCTGCTAGGCTGCCTAAAACTGAAACAATAACGAGTTAGTCAGTTCTACGTATTGAGTACATATTCACCACCCTAAGTTTTTGATTGAAAGCCCAATAACTCATGCTTATGTGACTATTATTCTCAAAAATGAAGCAATATTCTAAGCCAAAGGAATGAGTTGCATGAGTTTTAATCCAGCCTCTTAAATTAGTGCAGTCCAAGCAGCACACGAGATGCACTTTACATAGGTTAATGAGTCTAGCTTGGTTTCAATTGTCAGTCGGCAGCTCATAGGTTGAAAATCTGAAGACTAATCCCCATAGCACCTCAAACTACAGCCGGTATAATCAAACCACATCAAGATGAAACATACCTCTCCTCCACAGCAGGAATGAGACCACCAGTCAAAGCCACTCCACCAATCTAAAGCAAAAAGAAAAACCATGTCATTCCTTGCACCACACATAAAATATTTAAAATGGGATCTCCCACACTCTACACTTCCTCCCAAAACTTACCAATTGTATGCTACAAAACAATTTTCTCTGGAGGTCAATACGACCTGTCAATATAGCACCGAACAGTTAAATTGGTTACATAAAGTAGTATATGATACACAATGGAAGATAAACAAGAACCTACCAGTTGAAAGAATGCTATTTGTTATAGCTTCTGCGAGGCCAACCTTCTCCTCTCTCTTTGGCTTAGTTGTTAAAAATGGGTAGCTCTCCCACGTTGGTAATCCAACATTAATGCCAGGAAAGAATGCATCTGATACGTCAGATCTTCTGGGGAATTCTGTATGCCATGTATCTTCTAGCATATCCTCATAGTCATTAAACCTGGTGAAGTAAAACCGTTACAGCAATACAAAAGTTAATAATTTGGCACAAGCATATCACAGTACAAAAGAATTACTTAAGTGAGATCACTAACCATGAACGAGGGGGAGGAGGATATGCATCTGGAACCAAAAGCTTTGGGTAGAACAAGCCCATAGGAGGAACCTATTGTTAAATCCACAGGATACGAGTTTGACTCAGCCAAATCTGATTGTAGAAGAGACAAAACAAGTTAAATAGATTTTCCTTCCACAACACATACATTAAGAGCAGTTAGCCTTGTCTTGTGAGATCCAGGTGGCATGCCATCCTCATATGAATGAACTACAGCAACAGTATCAACATCCCCATCCTGTACACAGGAAATATGAAATGATTAAAAAAAGGAACAAAGAAATGCATTTTTTTGAAGAAATGATACAAACATGGGACGATAAAGGTAAACAAATTTATGGATCAGCATCAATAAAGAAATGAAAACTCACTTTAATCTCACAATAAGACTCTTTTAGTTTGTTGAGCATCAACAAGTCCATAGGCTTCATCAAAATGTCTGTACGAATTTGTGGCCATGTCTGGTGATGCCTCTGAGTCCAGAGAAGGCATCTTGATATATCCTGAAATATATGCTCATAACTTAATTACATGAACTGAAAAATAATTAGCAAGTAAAAATTGTGAAATCATCGTCAGACAATCAAATGATTCATTTATTTCAGTCTGAGAAATATTAGATAGATCCATTTCAGCAGAATTTAATATATAGAAAACACCAATACAGACATCAGTTCAGAGGAAAGATACTCAGCAGTTAATTCATGCTTGTCTAAATGGTAAATGCCAATCATTATATTAAGGGTTACACACAGCATCCCTAGCAGAAAAGGGATACACACAGTATGCAGCAAATATAAATATGTATTTCTAAGGAACAGCAAACTAAAAAAGAAATGTTTTGAGATTTCATTTAAGAATAAATTACAATCAAGTGGGAGGCAAGTGAGGAAAAATGTGGATTGGCAGCCCAGAGTATAACATAAAAATATCATAACAACTATCATGAAAAGGAAGCTAAATCTTTAACTGGTACCTTTAACCAGTATCCAGATGTTCAGAGTACTGGACAATTTGAACAAGATATACATAAACAAAAAACCAACTTAAGTAAGAATGTCGAGAGACAAGAGAACCTAGAAAGCAATATATAAAGTTATACATCATTTGAAACAAGAATTGACAGCAGAAGAGAGCTTGTTGGGATAGTGAGCAGAATCTGGAGGTAAGACATAAACTGGATAACTTAAAAAGAATGCAGGTTGGGATAAATTACAGGACTGAAAAACCATGAATAAACCAGTGAATAAAGGAATCCCAGCTGCAAGGAGATGTTATATCCCAAGTAAGCTGTCCATTCTGACAAGAAGATGATTTAAGTGTCATAAATAGCTCAATCAATGGCTATCACATTGCACATATTGTCAAAAGGTGTGATAAAGTTTCTGATAAGCAGTTTACAAGGTGCTGCACAAGCATCAATGCACATTCTACTGACAATGGCAGTAAATTCCAGGATCAAGAATACAACCACAAAAACAACTTCAGAAGGTGCAAATTAAACAATCATAAGGATAAGAATTATATCTTATAGCTAATGCAAAAACCTCTAGCAAATTGACAGGGTAAACCAGAATCCACACCTCTCCACCAAAAGATAAAGTCTTTTGTGTATTAGGTAGAGCAACTCCATCCTGTACATCATAAAAAGAGTATGCAGTTGCTTAGAATAAGTGAAATACTTACCCTCCATAATTTATGCATAATCCAAACGCACTTATTCACCGCAATCAGAAACATGAAAAACAAGGGAAAATTTGCTTCTTAGCTTTTTGCTGCATGCTAAAGTCCAAAGTAGGGCAAAAGGCATTCTTAGTGACAAAAATCAACATCCCAAAGCAAGAACCCTGTATTGCTGTGGTATTTGTGGAGTGGAAAAAGAGAAGCAGCAGCAATCATTTATTGAAAAATGAAATCACAAGAAAAGTCATTGTTGGTGTCAAGATGCCGTAGTTAGTAGTGGCAGCAATGATCGTGGCACTAAAGGAGGCAGCAACAATGAGAAATGTGGTAGATGTGGGAGCAGAGATAGTGCTGGCACAGGTGGAGGCAGTGATGATGACTGATGAAGGTGGCATCACTAGTGCCAATGGAGATGGAGATGGCCAGTGAAAATGATTATGGTTGCTTGGCAACACCTATGACAGTGATGATGGCACTTAAGTGACAACAGTAAAAATAATGATACATTTATAATGCTGATCACAGTACTTAAGAATACTAAGGAATTTTATTTGTCCATCCAAAAGTACCTTCATTATGAAATAAAATATTCATTTATGCATATTTTGGTCTCTAAAATGAATAAGCAAGGTCTGATTATTGTTTTTATCAGATTCTTAACAACCCAAGAGAAAGGTCTTCACATTCCCCCAAAAAAAAACTGAAGGTGGATAATTTTGATATGCATTACCTCAACACAGATGACTGATGTCACCTGAGCACCCATATTTACAACACACGCTGTCGACAATCCATTTCCAAAAACAGCAGCAAGACTTTCCTAGGTCAGCCAGTCAGAAAAAGGATCATACATTAGGAGGCATACAAAATATATTATTTGATTACAGCCAACACAACAGCTACAGGTATTTGTGTACAACCAAAAAGGATCAATGAAACAGAAAAAAATGAGAAAGAAAAAAAATCGCAATGCCCGTTATGGCACATTCTTATGAGTCATAAAATGGCACAGACAGTAAAATGTAACACAAACTGTTTCAAATTATAACAATAAATATCAAGTAAAGCAGTTAAGAAAATTGTTCACACAATACACTTATTTATTATGAATATAGTATACACAATGTGTATTGTGTTAATTAGATTCATTCTCAGATGTGTAATGCAGATATTATTGATACAAAAGAAGGCAAATAGCAACTGCCTTAAGGGTGCCCAAGTTGCAGTAAATCCTTTGTTCTGGATCATTTTAATGCTAAATTGCCCACAAGACTACATAATATCCATCACTTTTGTAAATTGGTTGATGTCAAGATAATTCTAGCTATTGCTCCATGCCCTAAACATTTATCACTCAAAAGCAAATCACACAGCTGGAGGATCTGACAACAGTCTGTAAATCTTCAACATACTCTGACAAAGTTTGACAAGATAAATATTGATGATGATGAATTATTATTTAACAATTTGAAATGGGCATAAAAAAAATAATTTAGAAGTCAGCATCTATGATCTCTATATAGAAAGCTCTCACCTGGTGTACCACTGCAGAGGTAAAGCACAAATCTCGAAGCACAATAGATAGCATTTCTTTTATTTCTGCTTGTAACATGTAAAAAAAAATACATAGAAAATTAAGACAATTATCATTCAAACTACTAGTGTTACTTTTGCTCTTCAGATAGATGAATATTGACTTCATAAATATACGAACACTAAGCAAAGATGAGTAAAAGAATCAGAAATGTGCAAGCATTAGATCCAATGATCCGTGACGCACTTAATGCTTCCCAACATCATTGGCATATAAATCTATTACCAGAGTTCATATAGCAATCTAATCAAACATGGAAAGGAGCATCAATGACTCATCAAGAGCAAAGAAAATATAAAGCAGTCAGAACAGCTGCAGCAAAAGCTTGACTGGGGACAGAAGCTGAGAGCAAGAGAGAGGTTTTATTTGTTTTCCTTACCAAAGAAAGGTTAAAATGATAGACCTAAAGGCATACTTGACACATAACTGACAGACCACTATCAATTTACATGCAACCCACCAACAAGACAAAGCAGCGACTAAATCATTATTTTTTTTCCGTTGATACAAAGAGGTCAAACTACTCAAGGTAAACAGGAGATTGAATTCAAATATTCAGCTCAAACTTCAAGGAACTTCAATTAGCTGAGCAAGTCATCATCTCTGAAACCAATCGATTATATCAAATGAAAGACAATGGCACTACATGAAATTCCAGTTCAATATGATATGATGCATGCTGAGGCACCATTACCAGGACAAACGTCATAAAATGGCAATGCGGCCATGTTTGGCGCTTCAAAATAAAATTCAACACTTTGTTAAAATGATATGCAAGAATTATAAATACCATAAGCGTTTTAAAAATAATTGACAAAGGTTTGCCACTCCTGATTTGCTTTTCTGTAGTTTCTAATGCATGACTTCACTTTGGTTCATCTCTTTCCATCTTTTTCCTTATTAATTGGACTTTCTTTTTACCACACACCCCAACCCAAGCAGAGACAACTATTAAATTAAATACCCTCAAAGGCTGGCATTATGGAGATTGATCCCCAAACCAGGAGCTTCAAAACTAGAGTTCTGACAATCTTACCAACTAGGCTTTCTCTTAGGGGCATTACTTTGGTCCATCTCTAGATTCTTTCAAGTTCTTGCTGTCATAATTGTCAAATAATAATAATAAAAAAATTACAGGGTAGACTAGACTAAACTTTATATGATGTATAAACACACACAGACCAAACATTTCCATGACATGAGAGAGAGAGAGAGAGAGAGCGAGAGCAAATATTTAGAGGAATGCTTCCTTTTGATTTGAGGATAACAAGATTTTAAGAAAGAAGAGTAGAAAAAACATCCAAATATAAGTACCCCGATTATCAAATGTCTCTGGCACAACAAGAATTGCAGAATACAAGCTTCTTTCTGAATGTGGAATATGCAATTTTTCTGTCAAAATCCAGTCCCAAATAGCATATAGATCCTCCAATACCTTACAATGGGAAATATGTTATTAAGAGGTACAGTAGTTCTAAAACTGAAACATCACAGGACAAGGAACTGGCATATAACAATTTTTTTATTCCTTTGTGATGCAGCAACTTCTAGTAAGATGCCAACAATAAATTTGGCAGGAGGGACAGCTGATGGTGATGGTCACAAAGAATGTGTCACGCTAAATGCTTATAGAAGCACAAGCAATTTGTTCAGCATCAGGTGAAAAGAATAATTGGCATTCATTTTCCCAGGTATGATAGTACAAAAGCTGAGGAAAATACCTGCTGCATAGGATAATGTTGTGAAATATTCAAGTGACCTCGACGAATAGGACGGTGTAAGCAATATGGCTCTGAGGGAGATATTCTTAGTGCCTCCTCACCACAAATGAACTCTTTGAACTTGTGTTCACTTGAACCAAGCTCCTTAGTATCAGTACTTTCATTTTGGCCCATTGACTCAATAGTCATACTTTTATTCATTGATGATGAACCTTTTGCACAGTGAATATAAAAAGGCAAATGTAAGATCAAAGTGGCATGTCTTCTAGTAGAAAATATTGAGTGAAATGCTATTATCTGACAACCATACGATTATCAGAGACCCAGGCTAATTCAAAATAATGGAACTTAATTTAATTATGAGTGGAAGTAAATTAAGATCCATTAATTGCTGAGAATACAACTGCAAGCTTAACTTAAACATCAACTCAACTTGTGCAAGATGATAGAGGCCATAACAAATTAAAAATCAACATCAACACTTTGAATAACACATAGTTACCTCTTGCAAAATCTTTTATTGAGATTCTAACACCTCACCACAGCACAGTTTGGCTACAACAGCATCTATATTAAATTGAGTCTTTCTAATTACCACCAATCAAGTATAATATATTATAATAATCACTAGGCTTCATGTTGATAATTTAAAATGCTAAATATTATTTGTGCTGAAGCTCTCAAGTCTGGGCAGCCAACAAATGGAAAACCACAATAAAAAGTAATGGCAGTGTGTGATCTACAATTATATGGAAGGAAACCAGGTTAAATAAGGTTATCAGAAAAAGAAAGATTAGAGGATGAAAACAGATGTAGCTGACCCATAAAACCAAACAAGCAAAACATATCAGATATAATGGGAATAAAAAAGACACACCAAAAGGATAATTATTAACTTTCACCTAATGCTGAAGATGATGTATGTTCCTTTTCGTATACATTAGTCCAACTGAAGGCAGCATCCCTCCTGCTATTTTGTGGATTATATCCGTCAATGCGGCCCATCTGCACAATTTCCATAAAGCATGAGCAAGACAAATTTGAACATTCAAAATCTTGTAGCTGTACTGTTGTTTCATGATTATTGAATTTACTTTAATAATATTCAAAATGCAATATCTGGCAGGCACCTTGTGTGTGAATGGTAAACCCTCGTAAGATAACTTAAATCATTATTTCTATTCTGTGTTTTTTCAAGCTTTCAAGGTGATTGAACTTCCCGTGGATTATTCTTTTGACTTGTATTCCAGCACATACTGAATCTAATAATATGAATCTCAAATCTAGTAACACGAAGCATCTGTGTAGTGAGTCTTGAGCCCTGCAGTTTGAGACTCAGGTAATTTACCACAAGAGTAAAATGAGCCCTTGGGTACATTCCCTCTGTCTCACCCTAATGCAGGTCCAAGAAGCCTTCTAATACTACAAACTTTTGCACTCACAGATTTGATATTATAAAAGAATCACCAGCAAACCCAAAAAAAAAGTGATGCCCAATTATTAATCCTGTATCTTAATTTCGTATAAAATACAGTAGAAAACTAAATTAACTTCTTTCCAGTTTCAACAGAAGAGAAAAAGAAAAAGCCATCGCTCTCAACTGCATCAGAGCAGTTCTTAAACACGCTAAGTGCATTTATTGAAATCTTTGCGACTACGCTTAAAATAAAATAAACAGATTTGTCAGTACAGCAGAGCAACCTAAGCGAAAGTGATTTTTTCTAAAAATCATTGCATGAATATCCATCATACCTTCCGTGGTAAGGAGTTGTTTGCAACCTCTTCATCAAGGAACGGTATCTTCAACAACGAAGCAATCTAAAAATCCAACAAAACAAGCAAAACATTTAATCCAGAAACAAAATATTTTAAAAAATACACTACCAACTGATATGAAAACTAACTCACAATATCATAAGCTTTCTCACGCTCCACGTGCTGCGGCGTGGTAACCTGAGAATTAAGCATCTAAAAACAAACAACACAGAACCAAACATTCAAATTTCAACATAATAATCAAAACACTACTCTATTACAATACAAATCAACCAATTAACCAAAATAAGCAAACCTGATCTTTAACATTTGGCTTAGGAACTTGGCTGGTACGACGAGCAATGCAGTGAGGAATATTCAAAGGAGCGTCATGTTGAGCGAGGCCGATTTTCGCATTCGCAGAACCTGGCCGTGTTTCGCACCACAATTACCAACCATAACCAATTCAATAACTAGTATGGGTTAGGATTTAGGGTTTGAAGTGAGTACCGGGGTTGATTACGACTAAGTTGGAGCCCCGTTCGGCGACAAGTTGTGAAGGTACAACTGTTTTCAAGTAATCCTGCCATGATTAAAGCGAAGTTCTGTTAATTGGATTAAAATTCAGAGACTCAAGATTGATATGTTAGGACCGTTACCATGGCAGTGAAAGACCACTGAAAATGAACGACTGATTTTTGCCGCTTTTTAATTTTATTCTCTCTGTTTATCCGGTTTTCTCCGTTCCAGAGAGCGAAGGTCGGTGTGTTGACTAAAAAGGACAGAAAAGACAGAGCGACGTCGTTTCTCTGTTAAGACCGGCATATTTTGCTCGTTTCAAAGGATAACTAATCTAAAACAACTATTAATATGTCTCGTATTTTTTAACATAAAATTTAAATTTTATAATAAAAAATCAAAAATAATTATTAAATTTGTAATAATTTATATTTATTTTATAAAAATAAATTAAAATAATTTAAATTTAATTTTTTTTTGTGGTTCGTTAAGTGATTTCGAATACAAAATAGAAGGATGCATGGGGTAATGGTTCTTATATAAATAGCATCATTACAAGAACAAATTCCCGGAGGAAGGGGAAGCAGGGCATGCCAAAAAGATCTCCCCCCCTCTCCCTCCAAAATGGTAGCCATGTAATCACCTTTTAACCAAAATCTAGAAGAGGATCTTAGCCAATCATCCAGACTATAAAGAAAACGGTTTTACTTCTTAAAGCTCCAAGCAGCCTGGAATAAGCCGGTCCTGAAAATTTAAGACTCCCAGTGCTTAGAATCACAAAGAAACATTAACTAACTCGGAAGAGTTGAAAATTTCGGTGATTGTTATGGACAACCAAAACACTGCTGTATAATATTTATGACCCACTAAAGGGCCATACAAAAATCCCAACATGTTAAGCGCCAATCTTGATTTGTTCCAGAACAAGTAAATATATTGCCATCCATTCATTTTCCCAACAACAATATGCCCTGACAGGGAACTGTCAGCATAACAAATCCTAGAAATGGAAAAGAATACTGAAATTTTTGAACCTCCACAACATAGTATCTGATGCTGCATCACATTGAGTGGAAACCCCAAGAATTTTGTATCGTCTGAAGGAACAATCCGATCATGAACCATTGCTGTCTGGTATATCTAAGCTGTTTTTGCTTTGGGGGCCTTCTTCTTCAGTTGCCTCCTTGGAATTAAGTTCTTCATCCCAATAAAGAAAAGCAATGCACCAAAAAGTGCAACACTCTGCCAGAAGACAGAAAATAAACTAAGTTTCCACGCTTGGTGCACAAAACATGTTGGAAAACACTGAATATGTAATATCAAACAAACCTGCAAGAACTCATTTAAGAGAGGAGCAAATTCAGAATCCTCAGGGCTGTGGTTGTAGAAATCATACAGAAGTGGGGTAGCAAGTACCAAGTAGACAAGCTGCAACAATAGGGGAAAAACGGATGATGATAAATATTAGTGTTTGTGGACAAAATCAAAGAGCAATATCTGGTAGACAAAATTTCGTTGTAACTTCTGCATGTTTCAAAGGTATAACTAAAGACCCCAAAGAAAGAGAATCTTCACCAGGAGAAAAGCTCCAACGGAATTGCCAATTACAAATAGAATGCCTCCAATTCCTTTTAGAAAGATAGCTGTCGCAACTATCCGCCTAACCTGTATAAAACATCTTGAAATCAATAAAACAAATTCAACAAAAATAGAGCAAGACGAAACAAATAACCAACAACAGATGAGAATAGTCTTACTTCTATATGTGGTACAGCTACCCCCAGTAACGAGGATATATGTTTCTTTGCAACAGCAAGTTTGGGTATCAACTCCTTCGCTGCAGGCCCGCCATCAACTTCAAAATCATTAAACCTGAAGCATGTGGATGTCACATAAGTGGAGTGCCATGAAACATTAATATTGCACACCCACCACCTCAGTGAGACAGCTATACATTAAAAACAGTCAACAGAAGTTTAGCTCATCAAATGACAGACAAAATGGATGCACCACCTGTACTATCTTGTTAGATAATTTCAATTGAATATGGTTATAGTTGTATTTCCTTGTTCTGCACATGTATTGGATAAACAGGATGCTCTTTTCAGAGGCACTCTGTCAATGAGAGAAGCAATATGTAGTAGCTATACTCATACAAGGTTGTCAACTATGTACCACTAAATATAATTATCACCATCAAGGAAGAAGTGAATTCCAGCAAAAAGTTTTTGTTGACTATTCTAAAGTCTGCAGGCTGAAAATGCTTATTGTCATAAATATAGACCCAGTATTCGATTCACATCAAATGCAATGAACAATGTTGATCATTTACTACAAAAAAATGGATTCATAAGGTGAGAAACTAATGCCATTTAATATGAAAAATGGATTCATTAGTAAGAAACTAATAAATTAAGTCATAGAACTTTCCGAGATTCAACTTCATCACCTTGGTGCTTGAATCAAGACATCTTAGTAACACACTACTACAACACTCAGTTAATACCTGCTGACATACAAAATCCAAATTCTACCACAAAAGCTCGCCATCACCTCCAAATTTATTCACCATGACATCTGGTATTTCACGACGCAGACATCCCTTAATCTAGATAGCTCAGAATGCAGTAACCGAGTACTCCATCATACCACCAAATTAATACGAAAAGGCTTATCCTCTGAGCATGATTTATAACAATAAAGCTAGTTGCTGAAGTAAATACCCAATATAATCGATCAGAATTCATCGCATGTTCTAATCATCAACGGTGTATTCACTTTAAACCTCAGTTCCAAAGACAAGTAAGAAAAAAAAGCAATATATCATAAATTTGAAGGACGTGCATATTTGCTGCAAGCAAAATAAAGCATTAAATCAACACAAAACCAAATTCAACGGAACAAAAAGTACCATAAAACCGCATAACTGAAAATCCAAGTACTTGGCAGATCTAAGAGATAAAACAGTAACAAAAACAACTCAAAATCTTTGCAATACAGAGTAAATAAAACAAAAATGGCCCCACCGATAGACAAAATGAAAAAAAAATATATGTGATAGATCTAAAAGCACAACATAAAGTAGTAAGCTTACATTTGCCAAGCTGAAAGAATGAAGAGAGAAGCGAAGAGGACTCGTCCAAGGAACGAAAAGAAACCCATGTTGAATCGAGATTGCCGGTGCAGGCAGAGAGAGTAAATCTCGGGTCGGGTTTCTTGTTCTCCTCGAGAGAGAGAGAGAGACACCACAAATCAAGTCAACTGCTTTGCAGTTCGGCGTACGAGACTTTCGAGTTGTGATGGAACGGGATGTCTTAATTGGTCAATTCAAACGAGACTAGAGACAAAACAGTATCGCGAGCTTAGATAAAACACGCAATTATCCAATGATCTTAATACTGTACCAGTCTGCACGACGTCGTTTTATATATCTAAACACGTTATAGACTTCTTTTAAAAAAAAATCCCGCTATATTTAACAACTTGTAGCCGTCCGCCTGCCACAGCCAACATTAATTGAATAATATTTGGATCCAATGGGCGATGGGAAGATGCAATGCCCCTACAGAAGTCAACAAGTAATGGCTGTCTTACTTGTTCATTGCCTTTTTAATTATTAAAAATTAATGGACGATTTCAATTGCAAATCTTGTTGATTATTTTATTTGGGATTGTGATGTCGTATTCTTCTTCCATGTTTTCATCTCTGTTCCCATTGTTATAATAATGTATCAATCTAGTCGTGAGAGATTTCTTAGATTTTAATTTAGGGTTTAGGGTTGTATTATTAATTATCGCTTAATTACGATTACTTTTAAAATTTTAATTATGTTATCTTAATTTTTAATTACTAAAAATTTTTTAACATTAATAATTATTTATTATATATTTGGAATTGAAACATACTAATTAAAATATATTTTAAATTAAGCTTTACTTTAAAGAAAAAAAAACAAATTTGAAGACTAAAGTTGAAACTTTTAACTCTTTTAGTTCATTTATTTGTTTATAATTATTGAGATCCAATTTATAGTGTTGTAATTATGATTTAAGCCTTTGTGTGCAAGCAGCCATGCTTTTTGTTTTAAAATAAAGAGTTCATTGAATCGCATTAACTACTTTGTTTGTGGGTAGTACCAAGGCGTTGAGATGCACTGATTATAAATAACTAGCAATCAATTATATATAAATATATTTTATTTTAAAATTTAATAAAAAATAATAATACGATAATATTAATTAATTATATATATATAATAATTAAATAATTTTATTATTTATATATAAAAAATAAATTTTTTTATAAATATAAATAAATACACGTTAAAAAAAAATAATTATACTTGAAGAATATTTAAAAAATATATTTATTTTATTTAATGGTCAAATATGAAAACATGTATCAATAAAAAAAAATGTATATATTATATTAGAAAAGTATTAATTACAAGTTTAAGAGACAATTTATATTAAATTTATAAAAATTATTTATTTATTTGTATTTTCTAAAAAATATGTTAAAAATATTTTTATTTATTTAAAAAAATAAAATTATTTAATTATTTTAATTAATTATTTATGTAGCAAGTGGCGAGTCGTGGCCTCGATCGGCACCAAGCTTTTTGAACATGGACTCGTTAAGTCAGGTGTACATTCAAATTTCAAACCGCACAAAACAAACAACGAATACAAACAAATGCATAAGTTCAGCCGAGGGACAATTTTGTAAAATCAAAAGATACCAGAACACGCGCGCTCATATCCCTTCAGCTCCCACTTCTTCGTATGCTAGAACCAATACCATCGGACAACCGACGCGGTACCCTCCAGCGAAGCACGTGCCAAGCTTGTGCCTTTTCATCTCCAAGCTCGTACGAGCGAATCTATCCGAAGATTTTTTCGAAGAAAAGTCTTGAATTATTTCTGTCTCTATAAATCGCCGTCCCTTGTTTCACTCCACGGTGTCATGATTTTTACCCAATCTCGGGTTGGATTTTATTCTTGTACCCCTAATTTTTTTCGTTTTTAACAGCAAACCGTGGCGTGTTCGGTTAGTTTTTTGTCCGTACAGCAAATGGGGTTTACTTCGTTTATCGGGAGAGTTCTGTTCGCGTCGGTTTTCATTCTATCAGCTTGGCAAGAGTAAAGCGCTAAACTTGCCCCAGATCTGCTCTTTCATTACTCTTGAATTTGTTTTATGTTTTACATGTTTTAGAGTTTACTCTCTGTATTTTGAGTGATACTTTGTTTGGTTGCCGGGAAATTGAGATTGGAGGGGAAATTTTGAATCTTGGGCGGTTATAAGCTCAAAATCTACGTTTTCGTTGCTCGTTTTGCTGTTTACCTTTTTCTTTTTTTTTAATAGCTTTGAAACTTTGGATCCGATGAACGTATTTAGAACTAAAGAGTTTACTTTTTAGTGTTCTCATATCATGCATTACAAGAGATTTCATATTTTGCTGTGTGGTTTTGGAATTATGTAGGCTATAAAGAGAAATGCTGATGCTAGATTCTTGAGGGTTGTTAATAAAGGGATTTATGGAACATGCATGCTAAGTAGTTTCCTTTCATGGTGAATTAAACGGCTGCTGTAGTAAGTTTGGTATTGGTTTTGAATTTGTTCCATTGTCTGCATTTTAGTAAATCACACTTAATTTTATCTGTATTTTGAATTGGTGGTTAGATTTACTTGATATTCATTTTTTTGTTTCCATTTTGTTTCTTAGAATTGTGGATATTTGGATGGAAAGGAAAGGAAAGGAAAAAGTTGGAAGGTTCAATTATTATCCCGTTTTGGCGGTATGTTATCATGGATAAGGAAGGAAAAAGAGGGATACTTAATCCTTAGACCACAACTACCTTTCCTGTCATGCCTAGTGGAGTTCGGAGGGAAAGGATAAAAATTTACAAAATTTTCCTCTTTCAACACTTTGTGCTGCTGGAGAAATATTGAAAATTTTAAACTGAAACTTTTATTAATCAGTTCAAATATATTGTATATAATGGTAAAGCATCATAAGAATTTTCTTATCGTTTTTTCCACTAGCTAAGTAGAAATATGATATTTTAATCTCAATTATGTAGTGGATAAACTTAGATAAACAAGGAGTTAAGTACCTGAGCAAGATATGTACAACATAGTTTGTATATTTAAGTTATCATTGCTAAATATTCCTTATTGTATAAACAAATAATGCTTTCTGGTGAATGCTAATTGATTGACACTCCATGTCTATTAATGAAAGAAAGATGTGGGAATGCCATGATGAAATGTGTATATTATTGCCAACATGTTTCCTGGGCCGGTGGCTTAGTTGAAATCCTTTTTAGCATAATAATGGGCATTGACTCCCTTTGTCATTTTTTAATAGTAGTTCATTGTGAATTCATGGCTTTAGAAAAGTAATGTGTTGGGGCGTGACTACCCTGAATTTGGCATTTTGTCATTCTGATGAACAAAATAATTGTCATCTTTTTTCCCCCTATACTGAGCTTTTGAATGATTTGTAGCCTTTAGTTTTCTTTATTATTCTTTATTCTGGATATTGTCCCCTTTTTTCTGCTGCTTTTCTTGTGTTTTTGTGATTGTGTGTAGCATCTTTATTATGTAACCAGAAATATGAAATAAGAGGTTAGAGTTATGAAAATATTATAGTTGGTGTTGAATGTGTATAAAACCTGATGAGGTAATGGAGATTATTTTTAACTGAGTTATGGCTGATTCTTAGGAGACTGATGTTTTTATTTTTTATGCTAAAAATTAGGCTAAATACGAGCTGCATGGAAAAGTCATGGCTAAACTTTGTCCCAATTCTGTTGCAGTTCCTTTCTTAATTTGTTGTACCCTAGAGCAATTAGATACCAGATATATTTTTTTGACATCTACGTTACTTCAAGGTTTCAGGTTTTTTGCATTTCTAAAAGAGAGGCATAGAATTGCTGGTGATCTGAAATATATGGTTATTTCAGAGTTTTAATAGTTAGGATGAATTTTGAGAACAACACCTTATTTAAGCTCACAGGCTGTTGTCATGATTTGTTAATTCACAGCATTTCAGAACGTCAATTTCACTTCTAAACAATTGTGTTGGTTCTGATTATAGGTTCAATGAATATGGTATTGATGGTGGGCCAGCTGCAAAGTTGTTGGAACCAAAGTTCAACGTCTTCTCAAAGCACATGTTGTCTCAGACTGGAATGCAAGTTCCACAAATTGAAGTGAGAAATGCTTTAACTTTCTTTAACTCCATTATTTGGTCGATTCTAGTATTTTTTATGCCTTTTCTATCAATCCATGTCATTATGTATTGTTCTTTGCAGATTAAGTATTTAGTTGCTGCTGCTATAGCCTTGAAGGGTCTTGGAAGCCTTCTTTTCATCTTTGACAGCTCTCTTGGAGCATATCTTTTGGTATAACACGTAGTACGTTGTTATTTAGAATTGATAATCAACCAATCAACCATATTAAATTCTTCTTTAATCTTGGTGGCAGCTTCTGCATCAGGCAATTGCCACTCCTATATTGTACGACTTCTACAACTATGATGCAGACAAGAAGGAATTTGGTGAAGTCTTTACAAAGTTTACCCAGGTTAACTTCTAAGAGATTTCTGTCTTTTCTCTCCCAATATCGTCTTTACACAGGCTTTTCTGTATTTGGGATTGTCATGTGTCTGACTGAGATGTTCAAGGCATTGCTTAATGTCTTATAAATCAATTTTCCATTGCAGAGCTTGGCTCTTTTCGGGGCATTGCTCTTTTTTGTTGGCATGAAGAACTCATTGCCAAGAAGACAGCTCAAGAAAAAGACACCCAAACCCAAAACAGTTTGAAGAGATACAATAGGAGGTACCATTTCGTGGTCCTTATCTTACCCTGCCTCGGTTACAGTCCAGGATCTAGTTTTGTACGCTTCAAAGCTTGTACCAGGGTTTTTGTTTCTAAAGATTAGAAAAAGGCTACTCTACTTTTGAGGGTTGTGATAATTTTTTTCCTGCAAAGCCAATCTGCTTTTATTGAATTGGATTTAGACAGATGTTGTCCCCGTTGATCATGGTGCCTTTTGCTGTTGAATCCCATATCTAGATTTAGTCAAGTTGCAATCTCCGGATTAAACCCCTGTTTCTGATTTCGGTAATTAACCAGTTGGAAGACAGTAAACAATACTGATCGGCAAATATTAATAATGGTTCCTAATGTTACAACGACATGTGGCAAATGTTGTTAATGGAAAGCTCTTCATGTGGCTTGGTATGACAAAGAAAGCAAAGTTGTGCCTATTTATTTTTAAATTTTTTTAACAATAATGATTTTTTATGCTTTCTCTCTTTCGGTTCTTTTAATTAATTCTTTGTCGGCTTTAGTCTTTCTCCAAAGTTCTCAAGTTCACAACGAGGAGGCAGTTACTGTGTGTGTGTATATATATATATATATATATATATTTTGGACTAGTTAACTTTTATTCACATGTGATATCAATCTGACAGTAGTGCTGACGTACTTAAAAAAGTGGTAACGTGCAACTATGTAGTATAATAATATGCAAATTGAATGCGAAGAGTTGAAGCTCTATATAAGGCTGATGTTGCTGGTTACTACACCATTTTCAAATAACGATTAGTCTGTTGTTTGTGTAATCTCTTGTTTGGTTTAGTTATTGAAAGTTTGCTAGAAAATTATGGAGATTGAAGTTGGAGAGATCTCCAGGGAAAAAATCAAACCCTCTATTCCAACACCATCCCACCTTCGTCGTTACCAATTTTCCTTTGCTGATCAAGTGTCTCCATCCTTCTACGTTCCTTTGATCTACTTCTACAATCTTGATGACAAGCTCAGCAAAGATGTCATCCTCCATGGCCTGAAAGTATCATTATCGAAGGTATTAACCCAATATTATCCACTAGCAGGATGTCTTATGGAGAACTATGTTGATTGCAACGACGATGGTGTACTTTTGTTGGAGGCTCAAGTCAGCTGCAAGCTCTCACAAATCATCCAAGAACCAGATCCCCCCCAGTTTAGAAAATTCCTTCCTCATGATCGAGAACAGAACGGTGCGAGAAATTTTGTGCTTGCCATCCAAGTTAATTTCTTTAACTGTGGGAACGTTGCCATTGGTGCACGGGTTTCGCACAAGATTGCAGATGCTTCATCATTCATCGCGTTTATCAAGAACTGGGCTGCTACGGCTCGCGATGACGGTGCAAAATTTTGTCCAGAATTTTTATCTGCCACGCTTTTTCCACCCAGGGATGTAAGTGCTTCTGGCACACTTATGCTGCCTGCGGAGAAGAATATTGTGTTAAAGAGGTTTGCGTTCAGCGGATCTGTGATAGCTGCTCTCCGAGAAAAATATGCTGAAAATGGGATACATCCAACGCGTGTTGAAGCCTTATCCGCTTTTATTTGGAGCCGGTTTGCCTCTTCTACCCAAATAAAAATGGGGCCCCAAACGCTTTGCATGTTAGTCCATGCAGTGAATTTGCGGAAGAGGATGGATCCCCCACAGCCCGATGATTCTTTCGGGAATATAGCTGGACCGACAACGACCATTGTTTCAGAAGATATAGGAGAAGATTGTTATGGCTTAGTTAAAAAGTTCAGACATTCCATAAGCAAAATCAACAAGGATTATGCAAAAAAACTACAAGATGGCGTCTTTCAACACTTCGGTTTATTGGAAATCAACGACGAAAAGTTCAAAAGAGGGGAGGTAGTTAATTTCTACTATACAAGTTTATGCAGGTTTCCTATATATGAAGCAGATTTCGGATGGGGGAGACCTATCTGGGTGGCTTGGGGTGGCCTGCCTTACAGCAATATTGCTGTTTTACTGGACACAAAACATGGAAATGGTGTAGAGGTATGGATTCATTTGAAAGAGGAAGACATGGCAAAATTTGAAGCAGACAAGGATCTACTTTCTTATGTTTCCGCAACCTGATCAGGCGCAAAACTTGCTCAGCTCCATTTTGGTCCCGAATTAAACTAATGTGCTGGTAGATCGTGATTAGATGTGTGGCTCCTGGTGTGCCAATGTTAGCGCCGCGATATGCGACGGACAGAGAGGTGGCCATTGTGTATATAAAATAAAAAAAATTAAAGGCTTCACTGTATAAATAAAATAGTATTAAAATTTTGATAGACTAAAATAGGGAGGAGTACTTCGATCGAACAAAAGAATGATACTCTCTCTCTCTATATATATATATTAAATTTAAAATAGTATAATATTATATTAAAATAACTTATATGATTATTTATTTTATAAATATAATAAATTATTATAAATTATGATCACCCTTTTGAGGTCATTGTCCATGGACGGCTGTTGTTGGTTTGAATCACCGTTGATTTCGTTAGAATTTTTATTAATTAAAAATTAAATTTTTAGATATGCAACAACCGGTCAATTACTATGACGATAATTATATTATTTTGTTTATTAATAACAAATTAAATATTAGATACATGATGGCCGGCGGTCAATTACCATGACGATGATTATATTATTACTAAACATAATTGATTCGAAATGATTCGATGAGCAGTAGCAAACAGTGACCTTTTATTTTTTTAATCAAATTTAATATAAATATTATATATACACATTCGCATGTACACGTATAATATACGTATACATATATATATATATATATATATATATGCATGTATATACTTGCACGCATCCATGTAGGCATATAAAATTTTATTTAATATATTATAATCCAATCAAATTAAATTTATTTTAAATAATATAATTTATAAAAGATTATAATTTAGAATAAGTATTTAGTAATTACAAATCTTTTTTTTAATCTTATTTACATACACATTAATTACATCTATTAAATTTAAACATTAAAAATGTATCGATCAAATAATTAAAAAATCAGTTAATTAATATTATGTTAAGATATTTGTCTATAAAACTGAGGGTAGTATAAGAAATTTGTTATGCAAATCCGGTTCACACTAGATTTGAGGACGGATCTAATTTGGGTTTGTGGAATAATAATTAATTTTTATTATATTAAAAAAATAGTAATTGAATCAAAGTGAACTCAACAAGGATTATGTGAAATAACTAGAAGATATGGTCTTCAAATGCTTCGATTTACGTGACAGCAATGATGAAAGATTCAACAAAAGGAGAGGTGGTTAATTGCTGCTATTCAAGTTTATGGATTTTGGGTGGGGGAGTACAATGTTGGTGGCTGGCGTCTAACACATTATAATCTTGCTGCTTTAATCGACGCCCAAATATGGAAATGGAATAGAATAGAGGCAGTGATTCAATGGAAAGAGGAGGATCTGACAAATTTGAAGGTGACCACCAGGAGCTACTTTCTTAAGTTTCCCTACTCATTGTTGGTTGGTTCATTGACTAATATATGGATTTACTGCTTATTTCCTTTGCTGCTGGGATTCTTCTCCGTCGACAATTAATTCACGACTACTTTTAATGTTAAAGAGTTCCAAACTTTTGGTTTATGTGATGCTTTGCGGCGCTCGATATAGTTCTGTTTAGTTAGTTAACTCCCTTTTAAGAATATATCAGTGGCATGTTTCATCACACCACAGGTCACAGAGGGGAATATCTCCTGAGTTTATGGACCAATAAAAGAGTTGTTATCAGCTGAAAATCCTCCAATTTACTTCTCCAAAGGGCATGTTACAACCTCTCCTTGACTGGATTTTATACTGTGAACTTGATCATGAACACTTAGTGGTTGAGTAAAAGTGGAAACACTAGTCCCCAGAATTTTCCTTAAATTTGCAGTTTTGATGGCTGGTCAACTAATCTTGGAAATCATACAATGTAAGAGCTAGAATTAGAGGATAGTATTTGTATGGCAAATCTTGCGCCATAAGCGCCGTACAATCTAGATGGCCCAAAAGCAAAAAGGATTACAAATTTACAAATTGGAATTCAGGTAGAACGTCAGGATTGGGGTGCTGTCTTCTTTCTTTGTCTTTCTTCTGCACAACCTGGCGGCGGGATTGAGTCATTGTGATGTGGGGTTGTTTTCTTTGTACTTGGGCTTCAGTTGCAAGCCCAGCATCGTCATTTTAATAGCTGGCACAAATTCCATAACGCTGTCGGTGGAAAATTTGGTCAACCTAATGACAAAAGGAGCTCGTTGTTTTCTTCTTTTGATTGATGATGTGGTCTCAGACTTGTTGATCCAGCAAATATGATGTGCTTGCTATCTATTATAATTGATTTTTGCATTTTGACCGAGATAAGAGTTAGCTCCTCTCCTTCAACTCACTCTTATCTTCTTCCTCTCCATCTTGTTCTTGGCTCAATTCGCCAGCAACCAGATAACAACCCATCCCCCTTCAGTCTCCATGGCTTCTTCAATCACAGGTACGTATGGGCTAATTTTAAAGCACAAACACGCATATGCATATACTGTGAAACTGCGAACAAGGTGTTAAGAAGAAAAGGTAGTTATATGAAACTAGAGTGATGGTCTTGATTTATAATTAAATCTTCTGAGTGTGCGTTTTAGTATCCAATATCCGGTGATTATGGATTCGTTTCAATATCTTCTATCATCGCTTCTGTGTTCTGATTTATGGTATTGTATGCCACCAATCAAATTCTATAAACTTCGTTGTGGAGATTTTCTTTTTAAATTTTTATATTTTAATAAATTTAATTTTAAAATTCTTTCTAAACATGTGCTTAGTGTCGTAAGTCATAAAATTGTTGACAACATGACCATCGGCAGTATATTAATAGTAATTGAATTCATAGATGGTGTTGAGATAGGCAGCAATTTAATATTTAATTTGACAAGGATTATCTTTTAAAAATTTGTTAAAAATTCATCAGAATCGTCTCTATGGTTAATTATCAAATTTTGGATAATTCTTGTAAATTATCTTTTTTTTTATTTACATTCGAATACTTTTCAATAATATTCAATGTTTGTTACTGGTTAGAGACCTATTAGTATAGAAGATGTGATGGAACTGACCCACCTTGGGCATTCTCTTTGAAAAAATGTCATGGTGATAATGTTACTGGGATCTCATTTGTGATAGATGATAAATACATATTCTTCTCAGATTGGATAAAATAATGTTCATCAGGTGGTTCTCATGCAGAAAAGAAATCTAGCTATGATCGGAAAAGTGATTTAAAGGCTTTCGATGACACAAAAGCCGGTGTAAAGGGACTTGTCGATGCCGGGATAAGTAAGATCCCACGGATATTCTTCCATGATCAACTTAAGCTCGGGAATAATTCAGGGTCTGGTGACTCCAAGTTCAATATCCCAGTAATAGATTTAGATGGCGTTAACAAAGATGGGAATTTACGTAGAAAGATAATCAACCAAGTTCAAAGTGCTTGCAAAAAATGGGGATTCTTTCAGGTTGTTAACCATGGAATTCCAGTAAGCATATTGGATGAAATGATCGATGCTATACGTAGATTTCATGAGCAAGACACTGAGGTAAAGAAAGAATTCTATACTCGTGATTACCAGACCAGAAAGGTGCTGTATAATACAAATTTCGATTTCTATGTGGCACCAGCTGCCAATTGGAGAGATACCCTTAGTTGCGTTATGGCTCCTAATCCTCCTAGTTCTGAAGAACTGCCAGAGGCATGCAGGTATATGTGCTAAATACACCTAACTCGGTTTAATAAAGCACTTGAAAAGTTTAGAAGCACTACCTAATTTGTCCTGCATATTATGTGTTCTTCAGTCCATCAACAGTTTATGCCCTTAATTTGCAGAGATACAATCATTGATTACTCGAAAAAGACAAAAGGATTAGCACTTACCCTCTTTGAACTGACATCCGAAGCTCTTGGTCTCAAACCCAATCACCTGAAAGAGATAGGTTGCGCAGAGGGGCTGTTTCTTTTAGGCCATTACTACCCAGCTTGTCCTGAACCAGAATTGACAATGGGAACTGACAGCCATGCTGATAGTAGTTTCCTAACTATACTTTTACAAGACACTATTGGGGGCCTCCAAGTCCTCTGTGAAAATGAATGGGTCGACGTCACGCCAATTCACGGGAGTTTTGTGGTAAATGTGGGAGATATGTTACAGGCAAGTTTGTGTTTACATTAAATTTGATTTGTTCTATTTGTTTTCAAAATCCATACGTACTTGAGGCAAGAAACTCTTTACGAATTATTTTTATGAAATAAAACAAACATGTGTGAAGTCTTGACATGTATAGGCCAATATTTATGTGCATTTGTGCAGCTAATCTCCAATGACAAGTTTAAGAGCTCCAGTCACAGAGTACTTGCGAAAGCTGTTGGTCCAAGAGTTTCAGTGGCATGTTTCTTTAGATCGCATTTTCAATCAGAGAATTCTCCACCAAGGCTGTATGGGCCAATCAAGGAATTGCTATCGGAAGCAAACCCCCCAATATACAGGGAAATCACTGTGAAAGAATATCTGTCACACAGTTACTCAATAGGACTTGACGGAACCTCTGCGCTTGATTATTTTAAGATATGAAGTCATTCATGCATGCTTGAATAACCATAATTAATCACTTTCGCCGGAGATTTGAATGATTTCCTGAATTGTATCTCTGATTTTAGCATTGCCTGGCTCTGCAATGATCCTGAAATCTTCCATAACTCTCTGTTTATCCCTTTACACCCTATCTCGGGATAATCTCGTTAGTGTTGGTGCTTACCTGATCTTGGTTTCTCTTTCTGCTAATCTCTTTCTTTTCTCACACCAGGGGTTACTCCAACGTCAATCCAAGATTGGTATAACAGCATTAATATTGATCTTCACTTATAACTGACCTTACATGACTGGTATGTCGGGATTTATATGCAACAAAGTCTGCCATAATCTGATAATATTTTGATAATTTATCCGGCCAGATTAATCAATAATCACACACTGTAAACTGTCTTGAAAAACTCTGATAGCCTTTGTATTGTACAAATTTTTATTTCATTGACAAAACCATTGATAAGTTTGGCAGCTCATTTTTAAAGAAAATGGAGTCTTGAGCTCTACTCCTAATTTCTTATAAAAGATAAATACCTTGATTTGTGTTCATATTGTAGGTGTTCCCACACGAGTTGAAGCACCAATTTTAGTACATATTCTATACTGCAAATGTGACATAGAGAGACAAATTTTAAGTATTAATATTATATAATAAATCATAATTATTGGTATAAAATTTATAAAAAAATTTTAGGTATCACAGAAAATTAATAAAATTATAAGTTATTTCTTTAATTATTATGTAATTATCAGTTTTTCTTATTATTATTTTAGAAATACCAAACACCATGGAACTGAACTTTTCCCTTTGTTTTACCACTTTTAAATAAAATAAAAAATATATAAATATAAAATTAAATAAATTAAAAATTTAAAAAAATTCAAATGACCTTGAAATTATCTAATTAGTTATATTTTAAAATTTAAAAATATTATAGAAATGATAATATATATATATATATTTCTAGTACAAATATAATTGTAATAAAAAAATTATCAAAAATAAAATTAAAAAAAAATGTAAATCTATTCCACCTTTTTAAAAGTTCAAATGTTGGGAGTAGTTGGTTGTAAGGGGGACTGGAAATAGCATTTATTTAAGTGAAATCGAGAACATCGTAGTCAACACCAGTAACGCTCCGCTAACTTGCCTCATTAATGACGAAAGGGTGGTTGTATTTTCTTGTACTTTTCCCATAGTCAGATCATATACATGTTCCATTGAACTTGCCTTACCGCACCGCATAAGAAAGAAAATGGTGATCACCAGCTCAGGCAAAATTCAGGCAGAAAAGGACTCCAAATATGACCGAGAAAGGGAATTAAAGGCTTTCGATGACTCAAAAACCGGCGTAAAAGGACTTGTAGATGCTGGAGTTGTAAAAGTCCCGCGGATATTCATCCATGAGCAAAATAAGCTTGATCATAAATCGTATTCGGGTGATTGCCATAAGCTTAGTACTCCTATACTAGATTTTCAAGGCATCTACACGGACGAAAGTGTGCGCTGCGAGATAATTGAGAAAGTTCGAAATGCTTGTGAGAAGTGGGGTTTCTTTCAGGTGGTCAATCATGGAATACCAGGGGTCATGTTGGAGGAGATGATTGATGCTGTACGTAGATTTCACGAACAAGACGAAGATATAAGGAAAGAGTTCTACTCACGCGATGATAGTAGATCGGTGGTTTATAATTCCAACTTTAATCTTTATCGAGCCCCGGCAGCTAATTGGAGAGATTCTCTCTTTTGTCTTGTGGCTCCTCGCCCAACAAATCCTGAGGAATTGCCTGCCGTTTGCAGGTAACATAGTGATCCCTGATTCCTTGTTCTAAGATGATTTATTATTATTCTGAGCCTTTTTTCTCATTTGAAAATATTCCTATATTTTCCATTATGAACATTAAATCAGTTTTCGTGAAGGTCAAAAAGCATTAAACGCTGTAGTTGACTAAATATCGATCCATCTTCTGCTCATGTTTTCAATTAAAAAGAAACAATTAGTTGCATTAGGGAGAAAATTATTGTTGAATAGAGCTGAAGCCTGGAGTTCTATGAAATTTTCCTCTGATTCGTGTTTGTATCAGGTGTCCTCAATAGCACATGTACATGCATCAAATTTCTTCAGTATAAGATAACATGATCTTGATCTAATTGCAGAGATATAATGATCGAATACTCAAATCAAATAATGAAATTAGGACTAACTGTATTCGAGCTGATATCAGAAGCTCTTGGGCTCAATTCCAACCACCTGAAAGAGTTAGGATGTGCAGAAGGACTTAATTTGATAGGTCATTACTATCCAGCATGCCCAGAACCAGAGTTGACTTTAGGCCTCAGCAAGCATACTGATAGTACATTCCTCACTGTTGCTCTACAAGATCAAATCGGCGGCCTTCAGGTCTTGCACGAGGATCAATGGGTTGATGTTGAACCCATTTCTGGAGCTCTAATATTTAACATCGGAGACGTTACACAGGCAAGTCTACTAGACCCGATTTATTATCTGTTACTGTAGCGAATTATGTTAGTGGCTGGATGTTTGGCCCATTAGATGCCAAGCGCATTGGCGAGATACGAGTTTATCTGTCAAATCACGCGAATTTTGTCTCAGACATTGTACCATCGTTAGAGAATGTTTAGTTTCTGTAGCGATCATCTACTAACAAGCAAGATTTGCTGAGTAATTTCTACTTGTCCGCTGTACAGATAATATCCAATGACAAGTTCAAAAGTGTCTACCACAGAGTACTGGCAAAAAATGTAGGCCCAAGAATCTCAGTGGCATGTGTCTTCAGAATGGATTTCCTGCAAGGGAATAACTCAAGATTGTACGGTCCTATAAAAGAGTTGCTATCAGAAGATAATCCTCCAATTTATAGGGAAATCTCAGCAGATGATTATGCTACCTACCTCTGTTCGAAAAGGCCACTTGACGGAACCGCTGGACTGGATCATTTTAAGTTGTGAACTTGGCTAAAATTTTCTGGTTTGCCAATCATCTGATTAGTCTTTATATTTCATGCATGAATCTAGTTATTAAAGCTCATGCTTTTAATTTTTTTTCAATTGAAATTTTGTTTTAAAT
This sequence comes from Xylocarpus granatum, assembly GCA_019650275.1. Classification (NCBI taxonomy): domain Eukaryota; kingdom Viridiplantae; phylum Streptophyta; class Magnoliopsida; order Sapindales; family Meliaceae; genus Xylocarpus; species Xylocarpus granatum. The sequence continues at coordinate 89,155 of BNST01002735.1, read as the reverse complement.
AAAAACCGAATCCAATTGAAGTAGCAAATTCTTCCTCTATATGCAGTTATTAAAGCTCATGTTCCATATATTTAACTGAAAAATCTTATCATCAGTTTTCAGTAAGTTTTGCAACTCATTTAAGTTTTCCCCATGCGCATCAAGAAACAATGTTAATGTAGACAATTCCTATTTCATCCCAATTAGATTTAGGAAACATATATGATTAATGATTTTTGTTTTAGTGAAGAGTTTAAATGATCACAGATTCGAGGGTCGTTCCAGTTCTAATAGAGACATCGTTAGGTCACCTTTAAGAAAATGGTGTACTTGGTTTTAACATTTTATCTGAGAAGCAGGAGGTCGGGAGATCCTGAGGTAGCTTAATAAGACTGTTTGCAAGATTCTTCTTAATTTTATTTAGCATCCATAAGATAACCTTTCCATTACACTGATGGTAAACTTTGATATGATGATACAGTAGCAATAATTGCACAGATAATGAACAAGACCAAATAAAAGAGAGGCGTTGCTTCGACACAGTGTAAAAATTGGTAGAATGTATTATCATTCAGATTTAACAGTATAGGGCATTATATAGAGTGAACAAGGTGTTAAAAATTGCGGAAACAATCCTTGCCATGGCAGATACAGAACAGAGTGAATAAAAAGATTTAAGTCAAAATCGATGGAAGGAACAAGCCAGAATGGGGATTATGATTATTTAATCAATCTCTCTCTCTTTTTAATCTGATATTACGGTATTGAATGATTCACGTGGTAGCAGTAGGAATCCATTGAGCTGTCTCGTTACACTCCAACGCTTTTCTAGCTGGCAGTGAGTCGGTGCTTCAAGGATTTGCTTGCTGGCGTGCATATTACACGGCAAAGAACCTGTCAATGATAACATTTACAAGTGTAGAGACAACACATGGCATCCAGTATCAAGTTCAGGGCAAAATATAAACAAAAATGGAAATCAGGATAAGCGAGTTGAAAACTTTTGATGAATCAAAAACCTGGCGTTAAGGGGCTTGTAGATGCTGGAATGACAAAGATCCCGCGAATATTCATTCATGAGTGGCATAAGCTCGACGATAAAACAGGAATTTGTGACGCCAACATCAAAATCCCAAGCACAGGTTTGAAAAGCTGGAACAAAGATCCAAAATTTACGTACTGAGATTGTTGATCAAGTTAGAAATGCTTGCGAAAAGTGGGGTTCCTTTCAGGTCACGAAATTCCAAGAAGCATTTTGGATCAAGTCATTGATGGGGTACGTAGATTTCACAAGCAAGACATTGAGGCTAAGAGAGTGTATTATTCACGATATTGCTCGAAACAGGTACATATCATTCCAACCATAATTTGTTTGAAGCGCCCGCTGCTTATTGGAAGGATACCTTGGCTTGTGCCACGGGGACCTGACTTTCCTAGTCCAAAAGAGTTGCCAACCGCCTGCAGGTTTGAGAATTGACCTTACGTAGAAAAGTGTGTTCATCAGCCACGCCATGAACATTGATTTTTAGTTACTAAATTCTTGTGTTATCTGCTAATCTGTTACTTTGCAGTGACATAATGATCAGTTACAAGAATGAAGTACTTAAATTAGGCTTCACTATTTACGAAACAAAGTCTGGAGCTAGGACTTGATCGCAGTTACCTCGAGGGTATGGCTTGTCGCACAAGCCTACGTGGTTCCATGCATTATTACCCGGCATGCCCAGAACCAGACACGACTACGAGGAATTTTTCTACCAAATTGAAGTCAAAATTCTATGTACTTACGCTTATTTTTTAGAAAGTTAGGATGTAAAGTCAAGGCAATCCATGTTTTAAAGATTGTTTTTTGAAATACTAAGTTTGGTATTGACTATTTTTTTTGTAATATCTCACATATAAATAGACCTTTGTATTAGTCATAAAATTGGTGAATGGAGAAAAACTATCTTCAAAATTTCTATCAGCTCCATCTTTCGATTTTTTTTATACGTCTCTAAAACTACAAATGGTATTAGATTTTATTTCCTAATTTTTAGTCGGCAAGGTGAAAGAAGGCTTAACTAAAAGTATGTCTTCAAGCAACTTCTTAAGAATCAGTCCTCCTGAGTTGGTAGGCGAAAATTATCATATATGAGCATCTGTGTCTCAAATAAAGTTGTGTGAAGGATAAAAAAAAACCAAGAAACCAAAATCTCTTACATGCATTTGCTATTCAGTCTTATCAAAAGCAATTTTTACTCATATCATGGCAGAGTTAGTTCTATCAAGCTTTTGACATTAAAAAGAGGATTTAAATGTTGAAAATGAAAGATTGAGAGCTCGTGGATCATTATTCATCAAGTCATTTAGACTTGGTGAATAAAATGAGATTATTGGGTGAAGATATTTAAGACTCTGAGGTGGTGGAGAAGATCCTTGTAAATGTCGTAGCTAAATTCGAGCCCAAGGTCTCTACAATAGAGGAGTCTTGTGTTCGTTGAACTCTATCAATCTTTTAGCTGATTAGCAAGCTTTAAACCTATGAACAAAGAACAAATATTAGAGACGATGAGGTTACAAAAAGAGTCTTTCAAGCAGGGCACAAGGGCAAGAATAGCAAGAAGGAGGGCAAGAATTATGTAGAATGTTCAGGAATCTCAAGAGTAGGGAAGGAAGGGAAAGTTTTCAACATGTAAGCACTGTTAGAAGACTCATAATAAAGAGAATGATTGCAAGTTCAAAGGAGAGCCTCCCATTCAATGTCATTTTTGTAAAAGGATGGGGCATCTTAAAAGGAATTGCAGGCAGAAACAAAAACAAAGCCAGCACAACACTTCTCAGCAAGCTAATTTTACTGAAGAGGAGGATACACAAAATGAAGACAGAAAAAGGAGTTTGTTGATGGTAACTCAAAAGCTTGCAACTAGTAAGGAACAATTCATGGTTTGTGGACAATGGCTGTATTAATTACATGTCGAAGGAGGAATGCAACTTCATCAACTTGGACAGATATATCAAGATATATAAGTTGGGAAATAGTAAAATAGTTAAATCTTAAAGTAAGGGGTCAGTTGTAGTCCATACAAAGAAATGTACAAAGGTTATTCATGATATCCTTTATATTCCATCATTAGCATGTAATCTGTTAAGTGCTGGTTAAATGATGAAGAAAACCAATTCCTTAATGTTTAAAAACAACGCTTGCAGTGTTTATGATTCTGATGGTGCCCTGATTGTCAAAGTTCCCATGGTTGATAAATCATTCCCTTTAAATTGGAATGTGGTTAAAAGTGCAGTTGTTGCAGAAGTTGATGATTCATAGCTATGACATAAATAGTGTGGTCATTTTCACTTAGTGTACTTACTGCTATGTATTAATATCAGATAACCTAGGAAATGCCAAAGATTCAAATATTTTCTACTATATGTGGTTGTTTTCAAATGGGCAAGCAACATATAAAGGTTTGCCCTACTTTTTCTTCTACGAGAGTAAAACTTAAATTGTAGTTTTTTCACACCGATGTATGCGGACCTATGAAGACAGAATCATTGAATAAAAATAAGTATTTTGTTCTTTTATTGATGATTTAATGCGGTGACAAGGGTGTATTTCGTAACATATAAAATCACAAGTTTTATTAGTAATCTGGAAGCTTAAAAAACTGGTGAAATCACAAAGTGGTTTCATGTTGAAAACTTTGAGGATAGGAAATGGAAAGAAGTATATTTCAGGTGAATTTGAGAAGGCCAAATATTGTTAATTGAAAAAAAGTCTTCTTTATAAGTTTTGGATTAAGAATATATACACAACAATTTACTTACTCAATAGATTGCCTTTAAACGCTGTGAATGGTAGGTACGACTTCAATAGAGGCATGGAATTGAGTAAAGCCATCCGCGAAGCATTTTAGAATTTTTGACTTCATTTGCTATGTTCACAATCGAACAACAAAGAGGAGTAAATTGGAGCAAAAATTTGAGATGGGTATTTTTTTTGGGATGCGTAGCTAATGGCAAGGGATACATAATATACGACTTGAAAACAAAAAGGCATAATTATTAGCAAAGATGTTGTCGTAAATGAAAATGCATACTATAATTGGAAAAAAGAGCAAGTACAACAACATGATCAAAGCTTAAATCAGTCTATCACAACTATGGCAATAGTTGAAAGTTAATATTTCAGTCGAAATGGCAATAATTAGAACAAAAATAAGGAGGATGGTCACGAGGTTGTTCCAACAAAATTCAAAAGTTTGGCTAAAGTTTATGAAAAATGTAATCTTGCCAATGCAGAACTTGATTGCTATAAAGATGTTTTCAAGGATGCAAGAAGGGTGAATGCGATAAATGAAGTGATGGACATGATTAAAAAAAATTAGACATGGAGCCTGGTCCCTCACCTTGAAAATAAAAATGCTGTAAGTCTTTAATGGATTTATAAAACTAAAATAAATCCAGATGAGTCTTTAAACAAATTGAAGGTCAGGCTAGTTATAAAGGGTTATGCCTAGCAATTTGGTATTGATTTTAATGATACATTTTGCTTCAGTTGCTAGGCATGATATAATCAAATTTTTAATTACTCTTGCTGCTCAATTCAGGTGGAATGTTTACCACATGGATGTTAGGTTTGCGTTTCTAAATGGGAAAATATAAAAAGAAATATTTGTTGGACAACTATAAGGGTATGTTGTCATAGGCAAGGAGGAATATGTATATCAGCTTCATAAAACTTTAAGTGGACACCTCGAGCTTGGTATGGGAAAGTGGATAGTTATCTCATTTAATGGAGTTCTGTATAAGAGAAGACGAAGCAACCATATGCATCAAGAAAGACAAATGCAATCAATTGTTGATTGTCTCAATTTATGTTGATGAATTGTTGGTTACGGGCAACAATGAAGATTTAGTTATGAAGTGTAGAGGAAAAATGAATAAGATATTTGAAATGCCTAATTTAGGTGAAATGAGCTATTTCTTAGGCATGGAAATAACTCATTCTCATGAAGGAATTTTTGTGTCACTATCCAAGTACGCAAGAAACTTGTTGAAGAGGTTTCAAATGGATAGAATCCATCTCCACTCCTTTATTGCCCAATGAAAAATTATTTGAATCAGATTGTGGAGATCCTATCAATCCAACTACAGACAGAAGCTTGATTTGGGAGTTTGATGTATGACTCTAACTGGGCCAAATCTTATGTTTTCAGTTAGCTTGCTATCTCGCATTATGCATGCTCTAGGACAAGTTCATGTGGGAACTGTTAAACAAATTCTCAAGTGTGGGCGCTGTTATTCTGGCGTATGGTTCAAGGTTGTTAATAAAAGAAAACTAATTGAGTTCTCAAATAGTAATTGGGCAAGATTAGTTGATAATCTCAAAAGCAAATCAGGGTTTGTTTTCACATTTAGTTTAGGTGCATTTTCATGGAAGTCGCAAAAACAAGATGAGATGTTTCAATCTTTAGCAAAAGCAAAATATATTATTATTGCTGATGCTTCAAACTAGGCCATATGGTTGATAAAGTTAACACATGATTTACAAATTTCAAATGTAAAGCCTATCGATATTATGATGGATTGCAAAATTGTGATTTCAATATCCGAAAATCCTGTGTTTCATGGGGTTATTCAAATTGAAATACTTCAACAAGAAAATTCAAATTGAATATTGTCAATGAGGAGTAGTTAGCGAATTCTATGATCAAGGGGCTTTGGAAGGGTAGATTCGAAATACTAAGGGAGATACTTGGAGTCTTGAAGAAAAATTTCAAAGAAAGTTAATGATCTGGAGTTTTTCTATAGATTTCAAGTCAAAAATTTATGAATTCCCACTTTATTTTTTGAAAAATCAAAAAGTAAAATTAAGATAATCTATATTTTAAAATTTTTTTTTAAAAAAAAATTAGACATGTTAGGTAGGTTTAGTATTGACTTTTTTTTTGTTGGGTAATCTGTCGCATACAAAAATGTCATTGCATCAGTTATGAAAATTGGTAAATGAAGAAAAACTGTATTTCTATAAGCTCTTTCTATTTTTCATACTGTTTCTGAAACTGCAATGACGATGGGCACAGCCATGCATGCTATCAGCTGTTTTACCACTGTGCTTCTTCGGAAACAAATCGGTGGGGTCCAAGCTCTCCACGGAAATCAGTGGGTTGATGTCGTCCCTAGTGCCGCCGCAAAACGAAGGTCCAATAATTTGAGTGGCATGTGTTTTCAGAACAGAATTAATCATGTTCCGAAAATTCCACGATAATTTATGGACCAATTAAGGAGTTGTTATCAGACGAAAGCCCTCCAATCTGGCGAGAAATCAGGATTAATGGCATTATCGCACATAAACACGAGAAAAAGAACGAGGAAGTCTCTATATTGACGCCACTTAAGCTCTGAACATATCTGCCCTGGCTATTTTAAGGACATAATTTTAATTTAGTGGCTTGCATCATCTGATTTATTAGTTTGACATCCTAGTTCTGCCTGATCGGTTGTCTCCAGAAGTCCCAGTTGCATGGATAGTGAAGATCTTCTACATAAATATGTATGAATAGATTTCTCATTTTTTAAGCATTAAATTATTATTTTAAAATAAATAATTATAATATTATATATATATATTAAATAATATAATTATTTAAAATAAAAATTATTATAAATTATAAAATTAAATAATTTTTATAAAAATAATAAATATATAAATTATTTATATAAAAATTAAAAAAATAAAATAAAATTTAAATTATAAAAAAGTATTAATAAATAATTTGTGATTTGTCACGTGATACAAAGATTTTAATGAATTAACAAATTTGATTGATATTGCATACGATGCTTCACAAACTTTGTGTAGAAATTATAACTAGACACAAATACTACGTACAATCCCAGTTACCAACCTTACCTAGTACCTGCTACCCAGTGGCGGCAGTCCACACGGAACTTGTACGAGGATGAGAATACGACACGTTGATAATTAACGTAACTACGAACTTTCTACTTGTGTGTTCCTTGTTGGAATATGAAGCTCAACTTCATTCTTACCTTGATGCTCTGGATTCTGTCCGAAAGAAAAATTGGAAGAAGGAGGAAAAAAGATGGTGGCTACTGAAAATGAAAATACTCCTACTGAAGAAAGATTTCAAGAACTCAAAGCCTTTGACGAATCAAAAGCTGGCGTCAAAGGCATAGTCGACGCCGGCATCAACAAAATTCCTACAATCTTCATCCGTTCGCAGCAGGAGCTCGCCGGCGACCACCCTAATTCCAGAGGATCCGCAGGAATCCAGTTTACTATCCCGATTGTCGATCTTAAAGACATCGATCATCGGAAAGATGACCATGTCGCCAGAGTCCGGCAGGCGGCAGAGGAGGTTGGATTCTTCCAGGTGGTGAACCATGGAGTGGGCATGGAAGTGTTGGAGGGGATGCTGGAGGCGGCGCTTGGTTTTCATGAGCTGCCGGGGGAGGTTAAAATGGATTATTATAGTAGGGACGCGAAGAGGAAGGTGAAGTATGTGAGTAACTTTGATTTGTATCAATCGAAGTCTGCTAATTGGAGGGATACGATGCTTTGTATTATGGGACCTGAACCTCTTGACCCGAATGAATTGCCTCTTGTTTGCAGGTATTTGATTGTTAAGTGATTGGTGTGAACAAAGCTGCCGTAAGTTTAGTGGAGTTTAAGCAACATACGATAATTTACCTGTCGCCTTTTAAGAATATCTCTTTAAATGATTTCAGTTCTTGAATTTTAAGACTATTGAACGGGGGTTTAGAGAATTAGTAGGATAATGTTTAACTGTTGTTTTTACTGTACCTCTGTGCTTATCACTGGAAAATTGCTCAACAAAAACTGAATATTTGCTCGAGTTTGCCATGAATTTTGAAGCAAAATGATATTGGTATAACAGATATTTTCTCAGAGTGGACAAACTTCAGTTTTTTATTCACTGAACTTTGGAAATTTATAAAAGAGATACTTCATTTCCTAAAAGAATTTTACCAGAAAGCTCTGGACCAAACTACTTTGGTACAGTTTGATGACCTATCCCATGCAGCAGATAATTGAAGTACATTTACATGTGTCTGGCATATTTATCTTGGTATAATTCATCGATTATATGCTTGTGTTTGGTTTAGTTACCAATGGTATAGGTGACGAAAGACATCTTAATTATAAAATGGTAATGATTTACTGCATTAATAATGCTTCTGGTATTATTGAGCTGAATTTGTTACAATGGAGCATGGATCATCTGAAATGGTGAATGTTCTGTATATTCATCTAATTGCAGGAATATAACAATGGAGTACTCTAAGCAAGTTCATAAATTAGGGACAACATTGTTTGAATTACTCTCTGAAGGTCTTGGGCTGGAACCTAACGCCCTCCAGAACATGGAATGCGCAAAAGGCCATTGTCTTCTGACTCACTACTACCCAGTATGCCCTGAGCCTGAACTTACTATGGGCACTACTAAACACTCTGACCCCGATTTCCTGACCATCCTTCTCCAAGATCATATTGGGGGACTTCAGATTTTCCATCAAAATCAGTGGATCGATGTTCCTCCTGTGCCTGGAGCTCTGGTCATAAACATTGGAGATCTTTTACAGGCAAGTCTTATTGAAGTGTACAATTAACTGGTTTGCCTCTTATCTAACAATATATCTACCAATCTTTCTATAAATAATGGGGGAGTGTTATTTCACAGCATCAATCTTTCTATAAATAATGGGGGAGTGTCATTTCATAGCATATTTCGGATTTGTGTGAACACATGGTTATTTTTTGATTTATCAGTGATATAGTCTATAACAAGTTGGATATAAGGAATGTGATTTCACAAGGACATGCTTTTGCATTAATCATTGAATTAAAGTTGGATTCACATTTGGAATTGAACAACCATGGATTATAGATCAACTTACATCAATTACTTGTAAAATAATACAACTTAATATATGATCCAGATGAGTGTTGGGAAGAAGAGTAATATATGTTGGAAGCAGAGGATATAAGACTTGGACAGGAAAAAACTAAAGATAATAAACTGCATTCATTCACTGAAAAATATGAACATAACATGGTCCTTTATAGGCAAACAACCATATTAAAAGGAAAATGGAGAACGTGCACACTGTCATGACTTACAAATAGGTATCATAAGTGCTAAAATAATGAATACATGAGTGAAATTAACACTAATTAAATAGAGAAATTTTAAGATCACTACTCCAACTAACAGAACTGCTATTTTTAATTATTTTTCAACAATAAGGCTTTATGTAAACAAGAATGAAGGAAAATAACCAATTAAGCAAGATGTGTAGTAATGCATTTAGATGCATTAAAGGAGATAGTTATACATCTCTACTTATTAATTTGTATTCTTGAGCTCCATGTCTTTCTGTGAGTTGCCAAAACATAATTTCTGAATCTGCTTCTTGGTATTTACGAAGGAGGAAAGTAATTTGATCTGGGAAACCACCTCTTGATATTATTCTTATGTTTGTTGCAGCTTATGTCTAATGACAAGTTCAAAAGTGTTGAGCATCGTGTTTTGGCAAATCATATAGGCCCCAGAGTATCTGTGGCTTGCTTTTTCACTCATCTCTATCCCTCGACAAGGAATTACGGGCCGATCAAGGAATTGTTATCAGAAGAAAATCCTCCTGTGTACCGTGAAACAACAGTACAAGACTTTATTGCATACTATGACTCGAAAGGTCTTGATGGGAACTCTGCTCTCACCCATTTCAAGTTACGAGGTTAGATTGGCTTGAAAATGACTCCTAGAATTTGTGATGATATGGATGTTGGAGCCCTATCTGTAATTGTAAAGGTTGTAACTCTCAATACATTGTTATATTATTAACTGCCAGCAATGCATGATTCATTATTAAATGGCTTCAACAATTATGAAGATTGAATAATACAAGCTGTGTTTGTATAAGCACGATGCAACAGATGGGTATTGGTAGGTTTTTAACTGTTTCCTATCTATGTCAGAAGATTATACTTCATAAAGGGTCACATCCCTGCGCTCAATATTTCTGCTGAAGCTGAACACATGGAACCAAACAAAAGGTGTCAATATGCATCTCAAAAGTCAGTGCGCGTCTCATAAGATACTTTAAAAGTCAAAAATAGGCAGCTGAAAAACAAATTGATTCACAAACTTTTTCAGGAACGATACTCTTTCCAAGTTTTATTAAATTAATCTAATCATACTATTTTCCAAATGGTATTTCAAGTTTTATTAGTTGGGTGACCTTGGAATTGTACTTGTGCTGATTTATAAGCCCAATGTCATTCTCTTCCTATTGCTGCTTGTATGAAACACAATGGATATCCCAGATGCCGGTAAAAAGTTTTCTCAAACAGCATCTGATTATGACAGAGCCCCAGAGCTTTAGGCTTTTGATGACACAAAAGCTGGTGTTAAAGGACCAGTGGATGCTAGAATTGTGTGATTCCCAGGATATTCATTCGACCTCCGGATGACCTTCCTGAGGAGTCGATCAGTCATCAGACAAGCTTTCATCTGCCAGTTATTGGTCTTGATGACGTCTGCAGAGACAATAAGTTTGAGGAGATTGTTGATCAGGTTAGGGTGGCACCAGAAACATGGGGCTTTTTTCAAGTGTGAGAATCACGAAATCCCTCCAAAATGTTGGTGGAGATGATTGAAGGAGTACGCAAGTTGAACGAGCAAGATCTTGAGATGAAGAAAGCGTTCTATACACGTGATTGACCGAGAAAAGTTGCGTTCAATAGCAACTTTGATCTGTATCACTCAAGAACAGCTAATTGGAGGGACACGTTTACTATGTCTACTTTAGCTTGCTCCAATTTGGTCGCCATCGAACTGCCGGAAGTTTGAAGGTTCATAATCACATTGAGAAAGTTTTGGGCAGCATTGTCTCGGCACGACAGTATTGTGGAGGCAATAAGATTATCTGATGTGGTAAAAAAGAATTAAATAATAAAATATTTTATTAATTTTTTTATTAATAAATATATTTTTTTATTTTAATAATTAAATAATTATATCACATTAATAATATTAATATAATAAAATTATCCATTATAACACACTTTCTCAATTTATTTATCTGCATATATATAACCGTCTAATCAAATTGATTGCCGAATGTACCACTGGAAACTGCTGTCATCAAGGTCACGAATGGTTCATTGAGGCAACCTTATAATTTGCTCCATGTGACCATGGGTTTTAGATCGTTTTGAAAGTCGGATCCATCCAAGGAGCCTCAAGGAAGAGAGATTGTCTCCATGGTGTTCAATGAAATGTCATAACACTTGGGGCGTGACATTATGCTCACTCACTAATTTAATCCAACCTAGATAATTGATCACACACACAAAAGCACCTTCTAACACCTTTGTTCCAATGACCCATAAAGAAGAAAGTAGTAAATATGTAATATGAAGGTAAAACCAAAGATGAAAAACTAGTAATCACCAGACAAACAGTTTTCATGAATTTTCTATTTGACTACGTTCTCGAAAATCGCTAACTTCATTAGACTGGTAAATAACAATGATACAAGATTTCTCGGACTTTGGGTCTTAATCTTTCGGTCACATAATCCTCAAAAATTTTCTTATGAAACATAGCTTCAATATTTTCTGGCTTTTGGTATTGCAACGTCTTAGTTTTAAAACGAATCAAGGATGTTGCATTGTACAAGCATACGAAAAACTAATTAATTGGTGGATCATCTGAAATGATTAAATTCTGTCAAACATAATATACCTTCTTCTGTTTATCTTGTTCGCCCAAATTTGCAGAGAAGATTACATAGAGAATGTCAGAAAATTGGGTGGCACTCTGTTTAAATTATTGTCAACGGCTCTTGGACTAAAACCTGCACATTTACAAGATATGGGATGCTCTAAGGATACAACCTTGTATGCCAATACCATCCGGCCTGCCGTCAGCCGGAGCTGACTTTGGGAGCAAGCAGGCACTCAGATCCTTCATTCCTTAACGTTCTACTGCAAGACCAAATTGATTTTCTAGAGTATTTATACAGGCTAATATTTCTGCATTTATACTAGTTACTTTAGTCCAAGTCTTTTATGAAAATCAGTGGATTGATGTTCAACACATTGCAGGAGGATGGGTGGTAAATATAGGGGACTTTCTCCGGGTTTGTTTTCAAAATAGTAGTCCACTTTTTCCATTACTAGCTAATCTTCATTCCACACACACACACGCACACACCCCAATTATGCTACTGTGCCTTAAAATTGATTCAGGTTATATCCAATGACAAGTTCAGGAGCGTGGAGCACAGAGTTACCGCCAATCATCTAGGTCCAAGGGTTTCAGTGGCATGCTTTTACACAGGACATAATTATACTGTAACGCAAAAGTCCTATGAGCCGATCAAGGAGTTGATCTCCAAAGAAAATCGTCATATTTACAGAGATTTTCTTGTAAGCGAATATTTTAGCAAATATTTTTCTAGGGCGCTTGAAGGTAAGTCTGGTCTTGATCGCTTCAAGCAATGAAGCAACCAATATCTAAATAAAGTTCTGAAATCTGTGAAACCCCACCAAATGATTTTTAATAGCATGGATGGCGGAGCCCTGACTGAGTGATGTTGTACATGTTGCAACTCGTAATGCATTGTCATGTATTAGAAACGTGCAATGCCTGATATATAATTAATTCGAGCCATTCTTTTTTAAATTTTTGATGGAGTTGGGAAGATGATGTAAAGATGTAATGGAAAGTATTTTGTGGCGAAGGAGATTTTGTATCGTGTTGCTAGCTCTCTTATTGGAGGTTAAATAAGCTTGGTGGTTTTAGATTTTCCTGGTCATCATATTTGACCTTGGTAATACTGTAGATTATGACTTAGATTTTAGACCTTTTTATGCACTAAGTTATTTATTTTATAGGTGCTAATATTTGAATTTTTGCTTTTACACACGTAACAAAGTGAATAGAAATGATTTAAGTGAACGTTAATAAAAAAAAATTATTAATTAATGAAAGAATCTAAATTAGGATAATACTATTATATTAGTCATATTAAAATGATAAAATTATTTAATTAATAAAAAAATTATGAGTTTATAATAAATAAAAAAATTAAAAATTTTATTATTAAATTTATTAATTTAAAATTTTTTTATTTATTACTAATCTATTTTTTTATTTAAGATATTTTTTGTTAATTAACAAGAATTTTAAATAATTAGTATAATTTATTATATCGGTATGTATAATGACCGATGAGATCATAGAAAAAAAAATAAATACATAAAAATTTAAAAATTTTTTTATATCTTATTTATTTCACTTTTATTTATTTATTAATTTATATTTTTTTTATCAATTCATTCGCGCTTTTCTCTCCATACGTCACGCACTCTCTTTTTTTATGCAGATTTGTTGGGTAGTGTGTGGTTCATGTGCAAGCTAATCCCTCGAGATTTATCGTTTCCCAGCGAAGATATGCCAGCTGGTGGTGAGCCGGTGCTTCAATGATTTGTCCACTGGTCAACATCTACACCCCAAACAACCTTTCAGAAGTCGGTCAACATCTACCATGTCTATATAGACAACGCATGGCCTGCAGAAGCAAGTTCACGGTGAATCTTAGGCGCAAATGGAAAACACTTATGACAGAATTAGGGAGCTGAAAGCTTTTGATGAATCAAGAGCTGGTGTTAAGGGGCTTGTCGATGCTGGAGTGACAAAGATTCCGCGAATATTCATACATAAGAAGCACAAGCTCGACAATAAAACAAGATCCTGTGACCTCAACTTCAAAATCCCAACTATAGATTTGAAAAGCTTGAACGAAGATCCAAGTTTACGCACTGAGATTGTTGACCAAGTTAGAAATGCCTGTGAAAAATGGGGTTTCTTTCAGTTGATCAATCATGGAATTCCAGTAAGCATGTTGGATCAAGTCACAGATGGGATACGAAGATTTCACGAGCAAGACGTTGAGGATAAGAAAGAGTACTATTCACGAGATTACTCCAAAAAGGTACTATATAATTCCAATTTTAATTTGTTTGAAGCACCAGCTGCTTGTTGGAGGGATACCTTGACTTGTGTCATGGGACTTGATTTTCCTAGTCCAGAAGAGTTGCCAGCCGCTTGCAGGTATGAGCTCGCGTAGAAAAGGGTACTCATAAGTCATGCCGTGAACATTCATTCTTAATTAGTAAATTCTTATTGCATCCCTTTGTTAATTTGCAGAGACATAATGATCAGTTACAAGAATGAAGTATTCAAATTAGGGTTTACTATTTACGAACTAATGTCTGAAGCTCTCGGACTTGATAGCAATTACCTCAAGGGTATGGACTGTGCTGAAGGAATCTTTGTTCCATGCCATTATTACCCGGCATGCCCAGAACCAGAATTGACGATGGGCACAACGGCACATGCTGACAGTGGTTTTATCACTGTACTTCTTCAAGACAAAATCGGTGGCCTCCAAGTCCTACGCGAAAATCAGTGGGTTGACGTTGTCCCTATTGCCGGAGCTCTAGTAGTAAATGCCGGAGATCTAATTCAGGCAAGTACACAATATAAGGAACTTCTCCAAAATTACACAGTACGTAGCAGGTTGAATTTTATATTAAAAATGGACAAGGCATCATATACTTCTCAATACATTGCGTGTCGCGGTTAAAATATTTTAGATCAGTATTACTTTTCTTACGTAATATATGGAAAGATTCGAAACCTTTTAACAAATTAGGAGGAAAGAATAAATTAGGCTTATATTACCGGCTTAATTATAGCTAATTTATCTTTGTGCATCCAGCTCATTACCAACGATAAATTTAGGAGTGCATTTCACAGAGTGCTGGCGAAAAATGAAGGTCCGAGAATTTCCGTAGCATGTATTTTCAGAACAACAGAGTCTTGTCCCGGCAATTCCACCAGAACTTATGGACCAATTAAGGAATTGCTATCAGAAGAGAACCCTCCAATCTATAGAGAAATCACGATTAAGGACATTATCGCTCAGAAACACTCGAAGAAGAGCGAGGGAGTCTCTCATTTGGAGCCATTTAAGCTGTGAATCCGCCGTGATCGTGATCCTTTTATTTAAGGGATAATTAATTTTCATTTGGCTGTTTGCACCATTTGGTTCTGCCTGAACTGTTATGTCAGTAAGTCCCAACTAATAAACTGGCCACAGGGATGGCCAGAAGCAACGTCTGAATAAAGTTCTCAAATTTGTGAATCCCTGCCAAATAATTTTAGTGGGGCATGGATGGTGGAGCCCTAGTGATGTTCTAAATGTTGTCACTCGTAGTACATTGTTATTTTATTAGTAACTTGTAATGCCCGAAGCTCGATTTTTTGCACATGGCAATCTATAAATTATAATCATCTGATAAAGATTGGAAACAATTAAAAACCTGCCAGTACATGTTTGTTGCATGAAAATCTCGCTAGGACCCATAGGATTGAATTTGTACCTAATGGAAAGAAGTAATGGGCTAAAAGCAGGTAATGCTAAGTAAATTTAAGGAGTGGTTAGTTTATATTAAAAATTTCTGATGTAGTTGGTGAGATAAGGTAAAGACGTAGCGAAAGAGACTTTGTGTTGTCGCCTATGTTATTTGGTAATCATCATATAAGTACACAGAAACAATTACTGTGTTTTGTCATCTTGTGTCATGCTCAGCATTGTATGAATATTTATTGTGTGAGTTTATATCTATTGTACAACATATACACGACTCAAGTCTAGTATGACACAAAAGTTGGGGTTAAAGGTCTAGTGGATGCTGGAATTGTGAAGGTTCCTAGGATTTTCATTTGACATCTTGATGAGCTTGCGGAGGAGTTAATTAGTCACCAGACCAACTTTCAAGTACCAGTTATCGATCTCGATGGCATGTGCAGATACTAATGCTTGAGGAGATTGTTGATCAAGTTGGGGCTGCATCAGAAACATGGAACTTTTTTCAAGTGTTGAATCGTGGAATCTCCTCCAAAGTGTTGGAAGAGATGATTGAAGGAGTACACAAGTTTAATGAGCAAGATCTTGAGGAGATGAATGATCTTGGGAGAAATGTTAGATTCAGCAGCAGCTTTGATCTGTATCAATTGAAAACAGCTTTTTGGAGGTCACTTTCCCTTTTTCCAATGAAGCTTGCACCAATTTGGACTCCAATGAACTGCCAGAAGCTTGCGGGTGTCAAGAAATTGAGAAAGCTTCATGGCTTTTTTGTGTTAAAGAAATCAATTATTTATAACAATGATTCTATGAAGTTTACAGTGAATGAGAAGGGAAATTGATATGAGGTGACCTAGGCGACAAGAGACAAAGTAATCAAGGACTACGGGGAACAAGACATGTGGAGGTATTGAGGTGAGGTGCCAACTACCATAACAATCATAGCACAATGATTGTAAAAAGAGAAATTTTAAATAGAATAGTTTTATTGCATTATTGTGCTGGTTAATTTATTAATTTTTATTAATATTAATTAATAGCTATAATTTGATAGAAATTATTAAATAAGATAATTTTATCATACTATTATATTAATTAAATTAATTAATTATTTATTTTTTTAATATTAATTAATAACTATAATTTAGAAAAGAAAACGTTATGTTTAGTTTCCTTCTAAGCATAATTTTCTTTTCTACTAATACTTATTATTATTTTATGATTTTCTCTCAATGCCAATAAAAATGGATAATTAAGGGATTCTACTACATTAGCATAATAATATGGAATAAATATCATAGCTAAAATTCTTTCTTACAATCTAAAAAAGAGAAAATTACAGAAGAAAAATAATAATACGTATTAATAAAAAAAATTATTGATTGGTGAATAACATTACAGGATTATAATGTGTGGCTTGGTGCTTGTGAGTATGGCAAGGCATGGAGCTTGTTCTCATAACTTCATCTAATAATTTCCTTAAAATAATGTTGAAGTGGAATTGCCAAAGTTGAAAAGATAAGTCTTTGTTTACTGAAAGAATTTGGGCCATCTGGTGATAATTTAGGTTTCAATGAACTGACGGTACTTGCTGATGTATGTGTCATCAATTTTGCATTTTGCAAAGATAGTCTATGTTTAGATTATCACCAACCGCACTGGGACTGAAACCTGAACGTTTTAAATACACGGGATGCCGTAAAGGATACAACCTCTTCTGCTGCTACAATCCACCGTGCCCAGTGTCAGACCTGACTCTGGGAGCTATCAGGCATTCGGTTCTTTCATTCCTTACTTTTGTACTGCAAGAACAAGTCGGCGGCCTTCAAGCTTTGTGTGAAAGTCAATGGGTTGATGTTCAACCCATTGCAGGAAGCCCAGTAACAAATACAGGGGAATTTCTCCAGGTTTGTCTTTCACAAATGCTATGAAATGTATTTCAATTACCATACCAATCTTCATCTTTTATATATCACTAATATTTCTAAGTTGCAATAATATTTTCTCAGATTACATCAAATGTTATGTTTAGTGCTGTTTACCACAGAGTTGTCTCTAGATGGTTTTACTGGTACTCTTTTGACAGGACAGGATGCTGTAAGGTCAAATTCTTACCGGCCGAACAAAGAGTTGACGTCTACAGAATATCCTCCTATTTACAGAGATTTGCTAACAAGCGAGTATCATTCCAAATAGTTTTCAGAAAGGCTTGATGCGAAGTCTCGCATTGACCAGTTCAAGGTCTGAAGCTAGCAATATTTGAATAAGGTCTGCAAATGTTCTACCACAAGTAAAAAATTGAGTACCTTTTGTGAAGAACAACCCAAGGCCATATGTTTCAAAAACATACCACAACCCACTCTTAAATAATACAAAGAATCTAGGCCAACCATCCCATTGGCAGGGTGGTTGCTATCCTGGCCACCCATTTGAATGATCAGGTTGGGTTCCTACTAAAGAAGGGAGGCTTTTCATTTGAAAATACAAAATTCGGGCGATGCCCAAATAGAATTGATGCAAACGTCGGGTAGACCCTTCACCAACCAACCGTATTAAACTCAGCTTTCCCTGGCAATTTGACAAGTTAGGCCCACCAAGCCGTTGCATGACAGGAGCTCAAATCAAACTCAACATATTGAGCCCGCACAAGCAACCAAACAATTATTGTATACATCAATCCGAGCCAGCCGCATGAGACATGTCTTCAGCACTAAAATAATTATATTAGGTGCATCTTCCTGTTGATACCCACTCCAAATAAAGCCATGCATAGCACGGTCCAACTGGTGAGGGACATCTTTCATTATTCTACTGGGATTCGGAAAGTCGGTTACACTCCGAACGAAAGCTCGTGGGTAAATGTTCGTTTAGTTTGCAGTTGACATTTCCTAGTGTCTTAATAACTACTTTTACGGCACATGTACCAGTTTTGTCTTTCTGTTTAACTGTTTGTTTTATAATTTTTTATTTTATTTGTTCATCTTTTTCAATTTTGTCTCAACTTAATTGTTTTCTGTGTCAGATTCTAGACATAATTTTGCATAAACCCTCATTAAATTTCTCACCATTTGTTCATTTTAAGTTTCTGGGCCCGATCAATTTCTTGTTTTTCTTCTATCATAATATGTTCTGTGTTTGGATAATTATGGGAGATGGGCGACTTTCTTGACCCAGTAAGAGTTTAGATCTTTTTCTTTTTTCGAGATTGGAAAGTGAAAAATGAAGGATTTTGCCGGCACACCTGGGACTTGTACTGCGCTACTTCTGAGGATTGGGCAGTGTTTATTTGCTGCTGGGTCTATTGCTGCCATGGCTACAACCAACTCTTTCTTCGATTTTACAGCTTTCTGGTATTTGTTCTTCCCTTTGCGCTATAATTTTCTATTTCTAATTTTAGTGATTTTTTTTTGTATTTTTATTATAAATTTAATATTCTCTGTTTCTAACATAGTAGTCATTCGATTAAACTCGTACTCTATCCATTTGAGGATGGTTTGAAATGATTGGTATTGGAATTCGCTGTTTCATGATGACAATCTTTAGCAGAAGAAAATTATTGCATCAAATAGATAGCTGGCATGTGATTGGCTTCACATGTATTATTGAAAGCCTGGTCTATGTTTCAAAATCACTGTCTTGCTGACTATTTATTGATTGCTGAAAGGTCATAATTCTGCATTGTGCTTTAGTTTCCTTGGAAAAGAGAAGGTGAAGAGCATAATATACCATGATAGTAATGATTTAGTTACCTGCTTGTGTTGCTGTTATTTACTTTGGTGACTCTTATAGCTGGGTTACATTGACGATCCATCCTAAAAAACCTAACTAAATTCAATAAATTTTGGTACTTAATGAGCTAAATAGTCCTGAGATTATTTGCATCCAAGATTTTTAATTTCTTTGTTTTCCCTGTCGAAGGTCTCTGCGTTACCTTTGTCTCACTGGATGGCTGAATCAGTCATAGGCAGGTTGATGAGTTGATGCCTTATATTTTCTTTTTAATTGATTAATGGAGTAACAATATAGGGAGTAATTATATGATTTGATTATGAGCAAAAAAATATTTTTTTTCTTGTTTCCATTACAATGATGAATTTGAATCAGGCATTTATGTGCAGTTGCAATTCTTGGCACTCTTACCAGCATCAACAATGTTTTTAGGAAATTGCTTGATACTTAGTTTAGTATTTCTTTTTACTATGGAAATCGGGTCCAGTTTGGTTTGATAAGAATGTTAGAAAAAGCCATGGGTTAGCTCACTATGCATGTTGTGCGATGGAAGCAATGAAATGTCATATTATATTCATTTTGGTTGTTAGGTCATATGTGTAGCATTTTCAAAGACATTGTCATGTTGGAATGGAGGGCCAGGCATACGAGGAAACAAATATGCTTTTTGGAGTTGATTTGATCGGGTCTGAGAGCCATGAAACTTGCAATCTGCTTCTGCTAGAATGTCATAGTTGGAATACTTCTGCTAGAATGTAATAGCTAGAATACTTTTTGTGCATGTTTTGTGCTATATCTAAACAAATATCCTTACACTTCTCACATAACTTTCTAGTGACTATAGTATGGCAGACATCACAATAAGCAAGGTATTTTCTGGTAACTATACTAGCTGCTGTACGTGTTGCCAGGTGTAGGTCTTAAAGGAAAATATCTAGTGCTACTATTAAAAAGTCTCTAACATATGTTGTTGAAACTTTTTTGGGCCGAGTCGACCTGTGCGAAAGGTGTTTTCAAATAATTTGCAACTGCACATCATGTGGCTGATTCTTATTGGACATCTAGAGGATGGTATTTGATGGAGCACTGAGAGCACCTTATCCTGATTTTTAGTTGTTTTTCATCTTGTTCTTGTAGTAGTGTTCTATCTTGTTTTTTGTTGCCATCAACTATTCTTTCAACCTTGTGCTTATCCTCTGCAGCAAAATAGGAAAAATGAAAGTGTATAAGATTATAGGCACTCAAACATGCTCAGTTCAAATGGATTGTTGCTTTATTAGCTTGGTTGTTGGTATCAATATATTTAGTAAAGTTACTTTAAACATAGAGTTTATGCTTTTTAGAATGACTTAATTAGTATTTCAACCACTTTATAAATCATGTGTGTGAACTTTTAACCTTGGTTGATGCAAAGTTTATGCTGAAGACCTTGTGTCTTCTGCAGCTACCTGATTGCTGCAATGGGTTTGCAAGTCATCTGGAGCTTTGGGCTTGCATTAATAGATGCATATGCCATAGTGCAAAAGAAGGTCCTCCGCAGTCCTGTTTTGGTCAGCATCTTTGTTGTTGGAGACTGGGTGAGCTTCTATAACCTTCAATGGTTCTTGGCTGCTACATGAAATCCAAATTAGTACCGTGTTTACAATAGTTTGTAAAGCTAAAATCTCATATTAAGTTGTTGCAGGTGACAGCAACATTATCTCTTGCTGCTGCTTCTGCCTCTGCTGGCATTACAGTGCTATACTTTAATGATTTGGGAGATTGCTCATTTGAGAATCAATGTCAAATATATCAAACATCCGTTGTCCTGGCCTTCCTAAGCTGGATTACAATTGCAATATCATCTCTCATTATGCTTTGGCTATTGGCTGCAGGTTAGACCTTTTGCTGTACAGCCTGTTGAATTTCTTATATCTCACTGAAACAAATCAGTCTCATAGAAAGTTTGATCTGTTTATACTGTCAATAGGAAAGAAAACAAAGATATAGCATAATGACATTCAAATATTGTTATCAGTTCTTCATTTAAACGTCTGATTTTGTTCTGTCGTCCCCTTGATGGTTACAAATGAAATATCAGTTTCACGCACAAAAATGACAAAAGGGCTGCTGGTGAATTAGTATCCAAAATGCAAATTGCTTACTGAGACAAGCATACACCTTTAATTAGTTCTTCAAAAAAGGCGATAAATGATTTGATTAGTTGTGTAAAAGACTTGAATTTCAAGCGCGGTGCTCTGTTTTGAAGAGTGGAGAGGCCGTTGAACTTTTTTGGCTACCATGCTTGCGAAGAAAATTGAATAATGTAGCACTTTTCTAAATCTTTAAACATTAGATTATGCACCCAACTTTTGTCGGCCATCTTTCTAGCTGGGTCCATTGCTTTTCTGTTAAGCGTTAGCATCCTAGAGTAGTGGAAGAAGGTCTATTTCCATTTTGCCACTGCCAACATCATGAGCAATACATGACTAACGAGTTGCGTATGGGCATCATTCAGATAATCCATATCTGTTGCTTTCTGAAGATCACAAGACCAGAAAATCCACCGACTTCATTAAACAAACGTATACACCTATGATTGTTCAACTTCCTTTTTCCATCCATCACAGAACCTGATAGTTGAAGTGCTTCTTCTCCTCGTCGAGAATAGTTGAGGTTTGTTGCAATTCCAGTTATTTAACATGTGGGGTGTTATTACAAATATTAGAAATAAAAATAAAACTTGAAAAACACGGAAATATTAAGTCAAGATTTCTTTTCTCCTTTATATCAGATAATTCCAGTGCATGCATCCAAAAGTTGAATTTGAAAGCTGAGTGAAGTGTGGCAATCTCAGAAATGAAGCATCCTGACTAATTAAAGAGCATGCATAATGGGATTGTTTCGTCAGCACGAGAATACGATTCTTGTGGAAAACACTATAAATTCGTAAGCATGAGCATGCGATTCATGAAGATTGCGAGAGCAACCTCTTTGATTTCGATTGCATCTCATACATCATTGAGAATTTGAAACGATATTAAAATTATTAATTAGGTGAGGCCATGCTATTTTTTAATCAATAGTTATATTTATTATTAAGAACAAATAATTTAATTGGGTAAAACGGAAATCCCCTTTTCGCCCAACCAATTAAACACTGTAACTCTTTCTTTTCAATCAATGGATAGATTATGCGTGCAATGGAAATTAAAGAAAGAATTCGATGAATAATGGGTGTCAAATACTGAGGTTATCTTCAGAATGTTTTTTTCTGGAGTTTTAACTTTTAATAAAGAAAGAACTCAATGATTTTAAACCGAACTGTAATACATACATACATACATACATATAGGTGTTGATCATCACTGGCTAGAGCATGATTAAAGCTTATCTTGTTATTATTCCTTTACTGTTTCTCCTCTTTGTTATTTTTCCAAGCATGTACGCTTTGGTTTCTATAAATGTAGAGAATAGTTGAGGACAATGGAATGCAGGAGGCCAGAGATTTACAGTTTGGATAATCCATCCGACAGTGAAGTTAAATCTCCTAACCCTTTAAGTTCTTCTGTGATTGGTACAAAGTCTTGCATTATTTACATTTATTTTGTATTTTTCATCGTATTATTTGATATTTTTATTCACTGTAAATAAGCTTAATAAAGTACATTAATATCAATCTATTACGAATAGAATGCATTCTGTAATAAAGTTATATTTTGTTCAATTGATTTATTTTTCTTTTAAGTTTTATTAATAATATTATATTTAAAATTATCAAAATAATTCTTGAATGTGTCTTTATAATTATACTGAAAAAATTTTATTTTTATTAATTTAATAAAAAATTATTAAACAACTAAAATATAATTATTTAATTCTTACCTATAATTTTAGATATTTAAGTCAAGTAAAAATTTGATTGTAAAATAAAGTAGGCACTGTAGAATAAATTATTACTTATAATTTAAAAAGAGTAAAAATTATATTTTTTTAAAAAATTATTGTCTTATTTTTTTGGAAAAAATTATTTTAATTTTTTTAAAATTTTTAATAATAAATTATTTAAAAATTAAAAAAAAATTAGATAAAATAATTCTATCACAATAATATATATTACGATGGTATAGGTGATATCATAAGATTATTTAATTTAAAAAAATTATTTATTAATAATAAATAAAAAAATTAAAATAAAATTTATAATTTTTATTATATTAATTAAAAATAAAATTTATTTTTAAATTATTTATTTATTATTAATTAAACAATTTTATTATATTATGTACGGTCATGCTGCGTACCTCGTAACACCACGTTCTCCTTACACTTTCCACAGCGTTTATACTTAAAACGCATTCTGATTTTCATCAAGGGCGTTAAGCGCGTCATCCATTAAAATATTGTAAAATATTAGTAGTGCGAAGATGAATATAAACGCAATGAATCAATATTTTAAGTTTTCTATATATTTTTTTATAAATTCTCTATCTTATTAATAATATTGGTGCCCCTCTTGCACAAGCTGCGCTTCTGCAGTTTGTTACTTCAGCTTGGGAAGAAGTAAATAGGGAGAAGTGAGAACAAAAGCCAATGGTACTGAAAGCAAGTTCTCTTTCGGACATTTACCTGAGGTTCAAACCACACCTCCTCATGGTTCTTGTTCAGCTAAGCTACACTTTTGTGTATTTTATCACACAGGCTTCCTTCAATCATGGAATGAATCCTCACGTCTACGTGACTTACCGTCAAATTGTAGGTGGCATCATAATGTTCCCTTTTGCCTATTTCCGTGAAAGGTAGATCAATTTTATTTATTTTGATGCATGGATATGTATTATTACAAATTGAGGAATTTAGTGATCTGTGTTCTACCCACATGACTTTGTTCTGCAGGAAAACAAGGCCAAGGCTGACATTAGCTCTTTTCGTGGAGATATTCATCCTGTCCCTCCTCGCGTAAGGTTCCAACTAATTAAGAATTATGGATTCAATATCCGATCAGAAAAAAAATGACTAAATGCTTTTTTGGTCCAGGATTGGATTAACTTTAAACACTTACTTCGCAAGCTTGAAATACACCTCTCCAACTTTTGTTGCTGCAGTGGTGAACACCACATCTGCCTTAACTTTTGTAATGGCAATTGTACTCAGGTTGGCATCCATCATCTTCTAAATCTTAGAATTTGTAATGAGAAATTCAGGAATCAAAACTTTGTTGACCTTTAGAAGTTAATATCATGCAGGTTAGAGACGCTTGATCTTCAAAATGCTCGAAGCATAGCTAAAATTATTGGGACGTTGATATCCTTGGCTGGTGTAACCATCATGACATTATACAAGGGTCCTATTATCAGAAATCTGTGGCATCCTCTAATCCATGTTCATGGAAACACCACCATCCACGAGCAGTGGTTAAAGGGTTCACTTCTGTCTGTTTCAAGTTGCATAACATGGTCTATGTTGTGCATCATGCAGGTTTATCTCCAACTCAAAATTAAATCTTTTGAAGTAAAAAACGAACATGGTTCATTTACGAAATATGTATAAAAAATACAACCGGGTACAGACGGCTAAAAGAGTTTCAAAGACAGAGAAATATAATTGCTAATTAACCCAGAAAAACATATGAAATTTCCTGGTACCAGAGACAACGGACACTGGCAATCTAATATTCTGTATCCAACTGTAACATGCAGGCAATCACACTGAAGCGATATCCTGCACAACTATCACTGGCAACATGGATGTGCTTTCTTGGGGCTGCACAATCGGCTTTCTACGCAGCGATGGCAGAACATAAAACCGCTGCTTGGAGAATTGGATTCAATATTGACTTGTGGTCCACCATTTATGGCGTAAGTTGGAAGTTTCGAGCGTCAAATATTTTATTATGTGACAAAATTATGGTAATGGTGATAAATTTACCTGGCAGGGAGTTGTTGTCTCCGGATTAACTCTTTTCTTTCAACTATGGTGCACCGAAAAAAGAGGTCCAGTTTTTGTGACCATATTCAGTCCCGTTTCAACAATACTTACTGCCATTCTAGCATACGTTGTTTTCGGAGAAAAGCTTTACTTGGGCAGGTAATTTAAAGATAAGCATCGAGTATTTCAGTTCTTATGGACTGCCCGTGCTAAATGTTCCCCTTTGGCTTTGTTTTCAGTATTGTAGGGGCAATTATTGTCATCGTTGGCCTATATATGCTGCTGTGGGGCAAAGAAGGGGACCTGGAATCTCATATCAAAACAGAAGAGCAATCGATTCCTTCATATGACGAGACAAGAAAGCCCAAGTCACCTCAAAACTCATCAGCTGATGAATATATACCACGAGGTGAACCGTAAAGACAAAAGACACAGAAGGAAAGGATGACCAAAGGAATATAATATCGACCATCCTTTCAATTTCTTGTTGCAACTTTTGTTGATGTGAGACAAGTCTAAGAAATAGGTAGAGCTATTTGTGTCTATTTTATCATTACTATTGACAAGGATTATGTCTTAATTGGTTTTCTCCTATTTGAGTGGCGTTTGTAATGTCAAGTTCTTCTTTCCCTCTTTTTTTTTATTTCCTTTTTTAAGAATTTGAGAGTAATTTTTTCACCTGTTTATGATTACAACTAATTTATTATAAATATATGTAGTTGTTATCTCAAATAATTTTTCATGCTTTCATTTAAAATTTTTTTATTTTTATACCGATAATTAGACTTATTTAATATCTATTTTTTTATATAATTTGATATCATTTTTATATCAGAATAATACATAAATCTTGTCCATTAAAATATTTAATATATTTTGGAAAGAACTCTCTTGAATATAAAAAGAAAAACATTAAAAATAAAATTATCTTTAAAAATTAGTATAATAATGATAATGAATTTATTTAATTAATAAATATTTTTTATTTATTATATTAAGTAAATATAATAAAAATTTATAAATTTAATTTAATTTTTTTATTTATTATTAATAAAATATTTTTTTATTTTATTAATTAAATAATTTTATTATATTAATATAATTAATATTACAAACGCTAAAATTTCAATTCACGTCATATTCCACTTCGTCAAGTAATGAAATAATTGTTCAATAGATGGTAACAATTTTTAAAATTGTGTGCTGTCACCTTTTAATATTATTTTATTTAATGTGCTAGTCATTGTCATGTGGAAAAAATAATTACAATTTGATATGAAAAATTTTCAAAAATAGTTTTATTTTTATCCCTTTTAACATTTATGACCGACCCTAATTTATTTTTATCAAATAATCACTTTGAATCATTTTGTTCCCAAACCCTAACCAAAAGATAAAAATAAACATTTACTTATTTTTTTCATATTTCGTCACCGTTGCGTTGCTGATAAATTGTGAATTTTGTCTTTGACAATATAAAGAATACAATAATAAGAAAAAAATTTAGTCTAACTTAAATTGGATAAAATTTTATTTTATTTTTGTGTTTACAAGTAATAAAAATATTTTCGTAATTAAAATACTAAATATAATAAAATTAAGTTTTTAGTGTAGTAGTTCATTTAAAAAATTATTTTAAATTTATATTTTAAAAAATTAAGAGAAAATAATAAATTTTTATTCTAATAGTTTAATAATAAAAATTATTATTATTTTAAACTATTGGACATTAGGTCAATGAATTATGGGTTAAATTTGACAATTTAATTGAAAGATTACTCAAAGATTATTGAAAATTAGATTAAAAAAATTGTTGAATTTTGATTAGGGTGAAAATGAAATAATTTTAGAAATTATTATTTATAACTTAAAAAAGAGTAAAAATTTTTATTTTTTTAAATTATTATATCATCATCTCACTTTTTGATAAAAATTATCTTGATTTTTTAAATATTTTTAGTGATGAATTATTTAAAAGTTGACTAAATTTTAAATGAAACAGTTATATCAACTAGTATAAGTGTTGATACCATAAAATTATTAAATTAAAAAAAAAGAGAGAATCATTTATTAGCGATGAATGAAAAAAAATTAATAGTAAATTTCTTAATTTTTTTATTATATTAATTAAAAATAAAATTTATTTTAAATTTTTTATTTATTATTAATTAACAGTTTTTATTATTTATTAATTAAATAATTTTATTATATTATGTGTACTAATGCTACGGACCAGGTAACACCGTTTTCTCCTCACACTTTCTTCTGGAAGTTTGCAATGTGTTGACAGTGTTTATACTTAAAACGCATTCTGATTTTCTTCAAGGGCGTTGAGCGCATCATCCATTAAAATATTGTAAAATATTAGTAGTGCGAAGATGAATATATACACAATGAATCAATATTTTAAGTTTTCTATATTTATTTATTTTTTTCAAATTCTTTATCTTGTTAATAATATTGGTGCCCCTCTTGCATAAGCTGCGCTTCTGCAGTTTGTTACTTCAGCTTGGGAAGAAGTAAATAGGGAGAAGTGAGAACAAGAGCCAATGGTACTGAAAGCAAGTTCTCTTTCGGACATTTACCTGAGGTTCAAACCACACCTCCTCATGGTTCTTGTTCAGCTAAGCTACACTTTTGTGTATTTTATCACAGAGGCTTCCTTCAATCATGGAATGAATCCTCACGTCTACGTGACTTACCGTCAAATTGTAGGTGGCATCATAATGTTCCCTTTTGCCTATTTCCGTGAAAGGTAGATCAATTTTATCTATTTTGATGCATGGATATGTATTATTACAAATTGAGGAATTTAGTGATCTGTGTTCTACCCACATGACTTCTTTGTTCTGCAGGAAAACAAGGCCAAGGCTGACATTAGCTCTTTTCGTGGAGATATTCATCCTGTCCCTCCTCGCGTAAGGTTCCAACTAATTAAGAATTATGGATTCAATATCCGATCAGGAAAAAATGACTACATGTTTTTTTGGTCCAGGGTTGGATTAACTTTAAACACTTACTTCGCAAGCTTGAAATACACCTCTCCAACTTTTGTTGCTGCAGTGGTGAACACCACATCTGCCTTAACTTTTGTAATGGCAATTGTACTCAGGTTGGCATCCATCATCTTCTAAATCTTAGAATTTGTAATGAGAAATTCAGGAATCTAACCATCGTTGACCTTTAGAAGTTAATATCATGCAGGTTAGAGACGCTTGATCTTCCAAATGCTCGAAGCATAGCTAAAATTATTGGGACGTTGATATCCTTGGCGGGTGTAACGATAATGACATTATACAAGGGTCCTATTATCAGAAATCTGTGGCATCCTCTAATCCATATTCATGGAAACGACACCATCCACGAGCAGTGGTTAAAGGGTTCACTTCTGTCTGTTTCAAGTTGCATAACATGGTCTATTTTGTACATCATGCAGGTTTATCTCCAACTCAAAATTAAATCTTTTGAAGTAAAAAACGAACATGGTTCATTTACGAAATATGTATAAAAAATACAACTGGGTACAGACGGCTAAAAGAGTTTCAAAGACAGAGAAATATAATTGCTAATTAACCCAGAAAAACATATGAAGTTTCCTGGTACCAGAGACAACGGACACTGGCAATCTAATATTCTGTATCCAACTGTAACATGCAGGCAATCACACTGAAGCGATATCCTGCACAACTATCACTGGCAACATGGATGTGCTTTCTTGGGGCTGCACAATCGGCTTTCTACGCAGCGATGGCAGAACATAAAACCGCTGCTTGGAGAATTGGATTCAATATTGACTTCTGGTCCATCATTTATGGTGTAAGTTGGAAATTTCGAGCGTCAAATATTTTATTATGTAACAAAATTATGGTAATGGTGATAAATTTACATGGCAGGGAGTTGTTGTCTCCGGATTAACTCTTTTCTTTCAACTATGGTGCACCGAGAAAAGAGGTCCAGTTTTTGTGACCATGTTCAGTCCCGTTTCAACAATACTTACGGCCATTCTAGCATATGTTGTTTTCGGAGAAAAGCTTTACTTGGGCAGGTAATTTAAAGAAAGATAAGCATCGAGTATTTCAGTTCTTATCGACTGCCCGTGCCAAATGTTCTCCTTTGGCTTTGTTTTCAGAATTGTAGGGGCAATTATTGTCATCGTTGGCCTATATATGCTGCTGTGGGGCAAAGAAGCGGATCATATCAAAACAGAAGAGACAAGAAAGCCCAAGTCACCCCAAAACTCATCAGCTGATGAATATATACCACGAGGTGAGCCGTAAAGACAAAAGACACAGAAGGAAAGGATGACCGAAGGAATATAATACCAACCATCCTTTCAATTTCTTCTTGCAACTTTTGTTGATGCGAGGCAAGTCTAAGAATTAGGAAGAGCTATTTGTGTCTATTTTATCATTACTATTGACAAGGACTATGTCTTAATTGGTTTTCTCTTATGTGAGTGGCATTTGTAATGTCAAGTTCTTCTTTGTCTCTCTCTTTTTTTTTAATATTTTCTTTTTGTAGAATTTGAGAGTAATTATAAATATATGAAGTTGTTATCTCAAATAATTTTTCATGCTTATTTTTACACTATAATATTTATTTTTATACTGATAATTTAACTTATTTAATATCTATTTTTTACCTAATTTTTTATTATTTTCAGATCAAAATAATATATAATATATTTTAGAAAAAACTCTCTTGGATATAAAAAATATATTAAAATAAAAAAATAAAATTCTCTTTGTACATTAGTATAACAATGATAACAAAATTATTTAATTAATAAATATTTTTTATTTTATTATATTTTGTAAATATTATAAAAATTTATAAAATTTATTTAAATTTTTATTTATTATTAATAAATAATTTTATTATATTAATATAATTAATATCGAGAATCTTCCTTCCTGGGCTAAAATTTCAATTCACGCCATATTCCACTTCGTCGAGTGATAATTGCGCCACAGATGGGAGCAATTTTAAGAATTGAGTGCTGTCACTTTTTAACATTAGTCCTTAGCATTTATTTAATGTGCTTGTCATTGTCACGTGGAAATAAACGATTACAATTTGATTTTCAGTATGCTTAAGAATTCAAATTTACTTTGATCCTATCTTGAAATAATGCATACTGGAATGAATGCTCATGTCTATGAGTCAGCCGTCGTATCGTCGCTGGCATGGTAACGTATTTCATTTCTACGGCGGACATTCCAAGGGATATGTCATAAAGCACCACCTTCTTCATTCTGTTTTCGATTTCCAGTTTTTCTCAGGCATTCTTCCTGTTATATCAACAACTTCATTATCACAACCATCGATTTATCAATGAAACACAACATTTGCAGATCTCAGAACTCTGATTCCTCTTATATCCGAGACATAGCAACCTTCCTTCAGCAAATTTCAATTCACGCCATAGACAGTGCACCTCCACAAATTCTACAGTTAAAGCACTGTGACAACAAATCCAAAAGCATGGTGGGATCATTTCGTAAGCGTGCATGGGCATAAATCAAAATCACTGACATAGGAATACAGTGACCCGATCAAAAGTAATGCAGACTTAAAGCAATCTGACAACGAATTCCAAATTATTATTTAAACAACTTTGGCATCGTTTCGTAGGCTGGAGCATCTGTGAAATTAAACCAACAAGATAGTATTATGTTATGAAGTGCTCGAATTGCACAAGACTAAGTGCACTGTCTATGCGAAAACAAATCATTCTTTATGTCAAAAAATAAAAACGTGGGCTTTGAGAGCTTTAGTTGGGTGGTGGCAGCCAGGTGGGTTCCAAGGACTTGAACCACTAACATTATCAATGGAACATGAAGAGTCAGATTACACTATAAATAGCATAAGATAGAAAAAAAAATCTAAAGTCACAAATATCAATGAGTAGCGTAGAGTTTTGTGCTAAAAGCACGACTAGACAATGTAAAGCGTAAACAAAAATCAGAACAAAGTTGGCGCATTTAAATCAAATTATTCATCACTTCTTTTTAATAAAAATCTAAAGGCCCGATCTATTACCAAAAACAAAATTAGATTGAATAGTGATTAGATTTAAGATCATGGCTTTACTCTTTTGCATATTTTCTAAAGAACACAAAACGATGTCAACAAACTGTAATACATAGTGTTGATCACAATAGTTAAGTTGAACTTGTCATATATGAAGAAAATGATGCCATCATTGAATGCATTAATTGTATAATTAAGAACTACTCGAAGGAACAATAAATGATAAATAATGTAAGCTTTTTATTCTGCTTGTGTAAAAACTCTAGGCAGAAAATTACAAAAAGTATTTGTCAGGTTTATTGAGTTGGCATAAGTTGGTATTATTTGAAAATATATTTCCGTCGGACATTTTGTATGCAACAAATGAGATAATTTATTATTTATTCGTATTTTATCCTCCACATGTAAGGATTTAAAATTTATTAGTTATTTTACTATTTCAAAAAAAATTATTTGAAAATAAGAGTTTTAATTTAAAAAAAATATATAAAAAAAAATTAATATAGTAACAAAATATAAAAAGAGAATTTTTAATTTTATTTAAATTTTTAAATATTTATAATCATTTTTTTAGTATGTAAAATTGTAAATGTATAATTAAAAAATACAAATTATATTAAAATTTTTATCTCTTTCATTTATTTAATTTATAGTGTGATATTTTAATATTTAATAAAATTAATCAAATTTAATAAATATTTACTAAAATGAATCTTCCAGAGTTTATTTTATTACATAACAACAATAGTTAGATTGTTTTTATAGTAATACAAAGACTAGACAGGAGACAAGCTGATCTTCGTGCCACTAATATCGATTTTTTATCCACAAGAATTGTAGACATTTGGCAATTGAAAGTTTGCTATAAAAGCAGCGCAAACCACTCTGATACACGACTCGCCATGAATATTTGACGTATCTCAACTGGTATCCATCACATTTAACCAGTGATTAAACGTTGGGCACTGCATTTAAACAAATGATAGAATTTTAAGTTTATCCTCAAACCATTAATGCTGTCTGTATCACCAGTTATCATTGGCTTTCCATGCTCTTTTCGTGCACTCCTTTCTTTTCTTTGCAATAGGCTGTGGAGTGCACGTAGGAAAAGAGACATCAATAAGATTCAATTGTAGGTGTGATAATACTTCGGCCGAATAGACTTGGATTTAAATAGTTGATTCCCACTCCAACTTCTTACTCTAGTGATCACTATAAATTTCTGCATTATTATTTATATTTTCTTCTTATTTTTCATGCAAATAATTTTAAATTTTCCATTCACGGTAAATAATAATGAATAGAAATAATCAGCACTTTCAATGTATTGTATTTTTTTCATATATATAGTGTATTAAATTGCTTCTGGTCACAGGTATATTAAAATGGAAACACGAACCCATGATGCAAATTAGATGGCAATTCTTTAACAAAAGTGCAAAGGAAAATAAACTTATCGATTTATCAGTTTAATTTTTAAAGGAATTTAATAGACATAACATGATGCAAGTAGCAACATGAGATAAGAGTCGAAGCTTCTATTGGCCTCTATATTTACAGGTTTTTCGGTTCCTGATCCTTCAGCTTCTGAAGAGAAAACGGGTAAATTAACAAGTGGAGACCATGGCACTCAAAACAAGTTTTCTTTCGGAAATTTTCACGAGGTTCAAGCCACATCTTCTCATGGTTATGTCTCAGATAGCCGGCACTTTTCTCTATTTTATCACCGAGGCTTCCTTCAATCATGGATTGAATCCTCATATCTTCATAACTTACCGTCATTTTGTGGCTAGCATTGTGTTGTTCCCTTTTGCCTATTTCCTTGAAAGGTACACGGAACTTACCTAGTACTCTGGCTTCCTTCAATATCTGAGTTAAGGCATATGTATGATTGAGAAATTTAATTAGTCATTAGTCATGTCTCTTCTCCCCTCAAGACTGCCGATTATCCTTTTTCTTTCTTCTGCAGAAATAAAAGACCAAAGCTGACATTAGCTCTCCTCGTGGAGATATTTATCGTTGCCCTCTTCGCGTAAGGACAACTAATTAAGAATTATGGATTCAAATAATTGTAAAAAATAAGCCGGGCTAATTCTCTCTCTCTCTCTCTCCCCCTTTTTTATTTAAATGATCCAGAGTTGGATTAACATTAAACATGTACTTTGCAAGCATGAGATATACCTCTCCAACATTTGTTGCGTCAGTGACGAACACCATATCTGCCGTAACTTTCGTAGTTGCAACTGTACTCAGGTCCCGATCCATGATCATCATCTAAATTCTTTAAGTCGGCATAGAGGAATGTGAGAGTCTAGCCCTTATTGAACTTTAGAGGTTAATATCATGCAGGTTGGAAGTTGTTCATCTTGGAAACGCTCGAAGCATAGCAAAAGTCCTAGGGACGTCTCTTTCCTTGGCTGGTGTGACGATCATGACAGTATACAAGGGGCCTACTATGAGAAAGCTATGGCATCCTCTAATTCATATTCATAGAAATAAACACATCCGTGAGCAGTGGTTGAAAGGTTCAGTTCTAGCGGTTGCATGCTGTATTACATGGTCTGTGGCATACATTCTTCAGGTTCATCACTAACTCAAAACTGCATTTAAAAATAAAACCAAATATGGTTCATTTACAATGTTTTTCTGTGAAAGAATGCCAGAAAACAGACTAGTATGCGTAAAAAATACATGTACTCTGCAAAACCATTGCATTAACATGCATGGCTAAAAAAGCTTGAGCATCAAAAACTTACCTGAAAGATACATAAACATATATATCCCCTGCCACATAATTTAGGCAATGGCATTGAAGCGATATCGTGCACCAATATCCCTCGCGACATGGATATGCTTTCTTGGTGGAGTTCAATCAGCTTTCTTCACAGCAACTATAAAGCATGAACCTGCTGCTTGGAGAATTGGCTTCAATATTGACTTGTTGTCCGTCCTTGATGGAGTAAGTTCGAATGTTCTACTGTCTAATATTGTATTAGCCTTCATTAAGTGTTGCTTATGAGATTCTGACAATGGTAATACATGGCAGGGAATATTGATCTCTGCCTTGTATACTTTCATTCAATTATATTGCACAGAAAAAAGAGGTCCAGTTTTTGTGAGCGTGTTCAGTCCCGTTTCAACAATACTTGTGGCGGTTCTAGCGTACTTTGTTTTCGGCGAAAAGCTCTACTTGGGCAGGTAATTTGAAGACATGCATGGCATATTACATTCCTTGTCGACTGCGCACTGAAATTTTTCTTGTGGCTTTGTTTTCAGTATTATAGGGGCACTTCTTGTCATAGTTGGGATATATATGCTGTTATGGGGCAAAGAAGGTGATCTGAAAGTTCATATTAAAGCAGGGGAGCAGTCTTACCCAACATATGACGAGCCAACAGACACCAATACGCAGAAAATCACTTCAGCTCAAAAAGATATGCCACAGGCCGAACCATAAAAGCAACAATAAGAAAAAGAAAAAAAAAGGGAGATACATTTTCAGTTATAATTATTGTCATATCTGTATCTTCTATTTCAATCTGCTGCATAGAGCATTATATCACGCACCAATTACTAGCGATTTTCATCAATCTATAAAGAAATCACAGAATAAAATGTTACTAATATGCTTAATTCCCTGTCAGAATCCTAAGTAGAATCTAAATTCATTTAAATCATTCCAGCAAGAGGATCAGTGCATGGATTTGTGTAAATTAAGAAACGTAACTCAAGAACAGATAAGAAAAAGATAACTTAATGTACATATTCCTCTCTCATTGATTATCTCTGAGTTCATTAACATCGTAGTAGGTCTAAACCTGAAGGTATATAGTGTGACAACACAGTTTCTTTGGTTCAGGATATAAGCCTTATTATTGGCACTTTTGCCTACATGGATTCTTCCAG
The DNA here is from genome assembly GCA_019650275.1 of Xylocarpus granatum. Classification (NCBI taxonomy): domain Eukaryota; kingdom Viridiplantae; phylum Streptophyta; class Magnoliopsida; order Sapindales; family Meliaceae; genus Xylocarpus; species Xylocarpus granatum. The sequence continues at coordinate 54,136 of BNST01002735.1, read as the reverse complement.
GATTCTTCTAGCATCGACATACAAAATCATAATGTAGTTCACCAAGCCATTAACAAAAAGTGCAAAATACAGCAAGCTAATTAATTTTGGACATCGATCGCTTTACAGCTAAAAAGTAAATTGTTCGAAACCGCAATTTGTTCTTTTATGATAAATATAAATATAGCAATATTTGGTAACCCGTACGTCTTCACAATGTTACTGAGGGATATTAGATACATAAACATAGTATTCCTATCTGCAAACATGCATGAGAATAATTTCTCCTTTTTAAACATATCAAATCTGACATCAACTCATCAGCATAATAGGGGAATATTAATCTAGAACATGATGCTAGATGCAAAATGTAGAAGAGAGTCAAGTCTCAAAGTCTTCTATCCCATGCTCAATATTTTCATGTTGTAGTGTTTCTGCAGCTGTTACAAGTACTGGGCCTGGGGAGAGAACTGAAAAGAGGAGGAATATGGCAGTGAAAGCAAGTGCTCTTTCGAGAATTTACACGAGATTCAAGCCAGTCCTCCTCGTGTTTGTTGATCAGCTAGGCTACACATTTCTCTATGTCATCACTGAGGCTTCCTTCAACCATGGAATGAATCCTCATGTCTATATAACTTATCGCCATATGGTCGCTAGCATAGTAATGTTCCCTTTTGCCTATATCCTTGAAAGGTAAACCAAAATACATCTATCTTAATGCATTTGTATGATTGCAAACTAAGGAATAAAGTGTATCCCTATTCTCCTGATAAATTTTGTCTTTTCATATGTAATGAGACAACTGCTCTTCTGCAGATAAATAAGGCCAAGGGTAACACTAGCACTTTTCGTGGAGATATATATCCTCTCCCTCTTCAGGTAAAAGCTACTAAAATTAACCTAGAATTATGGATCTGAATGTATGACTTTTAAAATAACAACTTGGGGCCGGATGTTTTAATGAACCAGGGTTGGATTGACTTTAAACATGTACTTTGCAAGCTTAAGATACACCTCTACAAGTTTCGTGGCATCCGTGGTGAACACCATATCTGCCTTAACTTTTGTAATTGCGATTGTACTCAGGTTGGGATCCATCCTTTTTCTAAATCTTAGAATTATTGGTTAGATAAAAATCAAGACTGATTATCCATCATTGTCCTTTGCAAGATAAACTCATGCAGGTCAGAAAGACTTGATCTTCGAAATGCTCGAGGCATAGCAGAAGTTCTTGGAACCTTGTTGTCCTTGGCTGGTGTAACGATAATGACCGCATACAAGGGGCCTGCCATAAGAAACTAGTGGCATCCTCTATCCCAAATTCAAGGAAACAGCACTATCCATGAGCAGTGGTTAAAGGGTTCAGTTCTAACTGTTGCAAGCTGCATAGCATGGTCTATATGGTTCATTATGCAGGTTAATCTCCACATAAAACTAAATTTCTTTTTTATTTAAAGAAGATAGTCATTAATTTCCTAAATCCCTAGCTAGCTATGTAGAATTTCCAGTTAGCAGATGTAACACCTTACTAACAATGGAATTTTTCGCTGTATTCCACTGTAACATGATGCCATCTTGTTCAACCCAGTATGACATGCTGCTGGGTGGGTTGGCACAAATTCAGCCGTAGGAATGGCCCTTGCTTTCAACTGCTGCCCTATCTTTTCTTTATCCGCCTTCAGGATAAGTTTCTCTTCGCGAAGTTCATTCTTCTCGACCTGTTGTAGAGGAAGAAAAGTTAACAGGGATATTACTAAATTATTTGGCAACAATCTCAAACATGAGGAAGTAGTTAAGTATCCTTCACATTAATTGTACACTCCACAAATGACACAATCCAAAATAAACTTACACAATTCAAGCAATTAATAACTGCATTTTCTCTATTAATTTTGGTCTATCTTTATTACTATCTACGTAAAAGATACACGGATGTCACCATATAGTGGCAATGATTTTACATTATAATATACAAATTGAATATTATAGGATATTACATGGGATTACAAAATAAAACCGTCTGGTATTTAATTTCTCAACCATTTTGCATGGATACAAACAAAAACTTATGAATTCAACATGATTCCAGACTGCTAAGAATGGGAAAGATCTTTATGATATCTGTTGGAAACAATCATATTTCATCATTTCTACACTTCCTATAAATTTCTCCACAGCAAGTTGCTGTATCCCTTTGAAGAAGTTACTCAATTTTAATAGATGTCTCAGGCGCACATCTCGTGCGCCCAGGATTCACAAGGCTCTGCCAGACAAAAAGGACTTAAGACACATCCATTAGAATGCCCTCCCTCCTTAGGTTCACAAATAAAAGTCAACCTGTAAGTGTGAAAATTATGTCACCACAATCCTGAGAAGCCAAATGAGCTAATAAGTGCAGTAAAAATCAATAGACATGATATGTAAGAAAACCAATAAATAAACCGCCATGCTTTACAGCTCTAGACCATAGAGGCCTACCTATGATAAGAAGTGTCATGCAGTCTCACGTTGTTTAAATCCCAGGTTGATATGACTTCATATGTCTACTAGATTTATTCCAACAGAAGCTTTCAGATGGTTTCTCTATCTCTTCCGCAGCATGAAACCATCTCAATTATTGCAATGGTATCTTAAATCTACAGTTGCTACTGGGTTATCATGAACACATGCACCATGCATCTTGGATCTTCATTTTTCAATGCCTCTGTTCATTCACCTTAATGCATTAGTGTAATCATTACTCATGGCAAAACATTTCTTTGACATCCAAAGTCTTCTTGTTGACCAATTTCACGAATGATTGTTAACAGGTAGGAATATGGTGCAAATTCAAGCAAATCTGAATCCAAATCTGCAAATTAACACCCATCCAAACTCAAATAAAATAAGCATGTATGTGCATAAGCATATGTAATCAGTCACAAACATGAAAACATGATTTATCCAAGTGATGTCCATGATGAATAAATGCATTAAAGCAAATGTAATGAAAGCATGATGACACAGCAATCCAAGTAAAAGAACAAATTACGGCCAAAGGAATATCAACTAACCTTCAAACTTTGAATTTCATCTTGTAATTTTTCATTAGTTTCTTTGAGCTACTGAGCATCAGTTCTTAGTTGTTTTAAAACCCTGATGGCATCATCAATTATGCCGGTTTATCGGTTCTGGATGTTCTACCAGGTTCCAAAATACAACTCAAATCAAGAAACCTTCACAAATCAAACACAAAATCTAATCTTTTAAAAATCCCATCTCAATAATTCTAACATTGACATGTTCGAGTGCAAAATCAAGTCACAATAGACCCTTGTAAACTGTAACACCAAAAAAAAACCAACTAATTTAATTAATAAATAAATACATGCCTGTCGTTTAATCTCTCCCTCCGCAATTTCTCGCGGCACGCCTTAGTCCCTGGCCGACCGCACGAATCACTTCGCCGCCTATAGAAAATTGCCACAAATATTGTAATTTACTAAAAATCAAATCTTTTTTCTCTCATTTGAATGAAACAAAATTCAATACCTTGTATGCGTATTTTCATTCCTTGCAGCACATACCCACTGGATTAAATATCAATATCCGCAGTGACACTGATTTTGCATTTAATCGGAGAATCAGAAGTCGAACTCAATCAACGACGTCAAATTCGATGGAAGAAAAATATTAAATAAAGAAATAAAAATGGTCGGTTCCTCCTGTCGGGCCAAGAGAAATCGAAAGATGCGTTTTGATCGATGAAGCCGTAATTGATAAATTCGTCCCAGTCAAATGGATCCATTCCATTTCCCATTCTTTGGATTTCTCAATCTGATAGCATAATCTTTCGATAACAGAGTTGGAACTTAAAAGTGAACCAAGCTTGAGTAAATGCATGCAAGTGTAAATGATTGACTTATACGTTGGAGAATTGAGTTGCGCGCCGCCGCGTCGATATAATGTGTGCTGCACGTGCACCAGCTCCCTGTATTCAATTTTTTTTTGCAATTGTCTTTTTTCACCCTAATGAACCGGGACCGTATGTCCTCTGCTTCGTGTGATTAACGTAGTTTACAATGTTGGGTTGTCATACTGGTATAATTTGTAATAACTCATCATTGCTCCGATTGATTGAGTCATGCAACTTAGTCCAGGGGATATTGCATTGGCAATTGTACATGCAAGTTCCTTAATTTCAAACTTACAATTATTTTATGACAAAAGATCCTTCACTAATAGCCACCTTAGTTGACCGCAATGTTCATCAATGGTAGTTCCATTAATTGACCAAAAGAAAGATTACATCTAAAATCAACTGCTTTCCTACATAGAGCTGAATCTCCACAGGCATGGCATCCAAGTCAAATACGATCAACTTCATCAATAAAATAATTATGGCAGGCCAAATCTGCATTCTTGAAACCATAATTTTTTATTGAATTGAAAGCTAGTTTATTGTCGTACATGAATTTCAATATGCTTTATTTCTTGCCATTGCAGAAAGAAAGTGATGTAAGATATTCAAATGACACGAGCTTCGGTTTTAAGCTTGTCTATCAGCTCATCAACAGAAGAGATAATTAACCCCGCTTTTCTCTTGGGAGGTTCAGTCACTTGGATAACCTCTAAATCAGATTTGATATTCACGTTCAGCTCCTGGGGTGTATATTTCTTTATTACTTTCGATTTTGCCTTCATAATGTTGGGGAGGGTTGCATACCTGGGTTGGTTGAGTCTCAAATCAGTGCTGCATAACACAAGCAGAACGGATTAAGTAAAAGCCATCAATGTCGACTGGGTCAATACTAAAACAATCACATGCATCTGTTAAAAGAAAAATTGTCGTATGTTTTGCAGTGCCAGTCCTAAATCTCAGCACTTGAGAAAATAAAAAATATTTAGAATCCCTACGTAGTCGGGAAAACATTGATAGAATGAAAACATACACTATCAGGAAAGACAAACTTCAATCTCTCATAATAGCCTCGTTCAAAATTAAATGATAATTTTTAAGTCAACTCTAAATTTCGTATCTTGAACTTTTGCGAGTAATTGCTACCCAACATGATGTTAGATCCCAATTGCTCTGGAGATATTCATTTGAATCTGTCATTCTGCTGCTTAAATCATTTAACACTAAGTAGGGCCTCCAGCTAGATCCCTGCTTATGTGTGTGGTTAGATACACAACTCTGTGCACTAAAACCGGTCATGCATTAAAGCAACATGTTCAGTGTTTAAATATTCTTGTTGTGCCCTAAGCTTGTTGGCTTACCAGTGTTCCAACTTCATATCTATCATATACTATTTTGCTAGCGTTTGGAGATACTAGAATGACTTCCAGCAAACATAATTTATCTCTCATAATTTTAATGCTGAACTACACAACGTTGCCATGGAGATTTGCAAGCAGAATCACAATTTTTCTCAGGTTTCCAAAGATTTCCTAGATGAATGATCCAATCACAACTAAAAAAACCTAGCAGAGCTAATTTAACAGAAAAGGTGTTTTCTCTATGTAATTAGTGCACTGCTTCAAACCACTTTGAGTTGAAATGCTCAATCATGGAACAATTTTAGGAGTTCAGGATGATCTTGCTTGCTCCGTCCAAAGCTTATATTCTTCGATAAAACCATTTGCATATTCTCAAGTGGTTCATTGGTCAAAATGCTAATTGCAGTTATATTCTCAATTCTGTATGGTGTTCCTGTTTAAGGTCACAAGGAGACTGGCATTGTGCTTAAGCAATAGTTCATTCTGTCATCGGAATAGCTTGGGCAATCCAGAAAATGTTTTTCTGAGTAACTGCTAGGGTTACCATGAAACACTGTGGGAGCACAAGAAATCAGTTTCATCAAGCACGTGTAATCTTATGCTTCCCATGTCAGGTCTTAACAAATGCACTGGATGCAGGGGCCTTTCTCAATCCACCAGAATATCCATTACACAACACTGAGATAGTATAGAATTCTTAGCAAACTAGCCATATTTTGCTATCTGCTGTTCAATCTTGTCTACCATTTTCTCTCTGGAACAATGAGTTTCAGTTTCTACTGATCATTCATACATATCTCTTGAAAGGCCTCTGATTTCCTAAGCATCTTTTTGTTCCCAGGAACAAGTGGTGAACAAGGATTCAGTTTATTTCTAAACAAATTATAAATGTGTGGTCATGAATAGAACAGAATTGAAGAAGAGGAATTGTATAACAGACTAAAGTAGTTTGGGATAGGTTGAGCACCATAAAATTTACCTAAATGGAGGGCATGTATTTGGTACATTTATAATAACATCAATTTACATGATTGAAGTGCAAAAGACCATGGTCCTAATGCTTTGAAAAGTGTTATTTAATACCAGTTATCTAAATGTATATCAGTTTAGAAAACAATAGAAAATTGTTGTTTTCTTTCTTGTGGAAACATGCATTTGAGAGCAGAAACAGAAAATGATGCCAAACATGCCCCAAAAATATTAGCTGTTTGAACTCTAAAAGTCTGGTTACAATACTTACGTGATTACTGCAGGTAAATCTAGTTCTAATGTCTCAAGACCACCATCTACTTCTCTCTCCACTGTTGCTATTTGCTTCTCCTTGTCCAGCACAACCTACTAAACCGAAGCAGTAATAGGAAATATTATCTTTAAAATCAAATAAATAGAAAATAAAGAAAACCACGACAACAAAACAAGAGTAAATTGCACTGGAAAAAGGCTAATGTGTCAACGAAGAACCCAACATATCTCAAGACATAGGAAGACTTAAAAAAAATTTTAAAAATTAGTGGAGGAAAATGGAACACTCACAAGCAATGACTATTCCATTTTTGTTTGTTTTCTGGGATGAAAACAATCACAACAATTGTATTGATGCACATCACTGCATGTTTACCTAATTCTGATTCATGGTGTGAAACAACTGTCTGGGAACACTTCCCAGAAAAGTGGCAAAAGGACTGAGTAGTAAAATCTTAATCACAAGGAAAGCAATGAACAGAAAAGCATGGAAACCATTGCCCAAAAATCTTAACTGCATCTAGCAAGTGGTTACAAATCGGGTTCAATAACATGAGTTCACAACCAAGATTGAGATTGTAATTAGTGCCAGCCAGTGAACAGTTCCATTCTTATCTACAATTCTTAGACATTGTCATTCCTGCCTTCTAGCTTCAATCTAATATCTTAAGGATCTCATGATACCTTCTTGTATATTACTTCAATTCATAGTATCCACTATTGCAGACAATAGAATGAGAAAAGCAAAATGATGAATAAAAAAATGAACTAATGGCAGATTTTATTCATCATTTATGAGTTTCGGCAACATTTTTTAGGTTTCACACAGATTAACAATTCTTCTAGAGGATGAACTTTGAAAGCTAAAGCAGATAACAAGACAAATTAACACTGTTGAATTTGCAATGCATTTCTAAGTCTATAACAGCTATTTATTCTCACCCATTCACTCAGAAGCTAATAATAAACCATTTTTCATCTTGAATGTGTTAAATTTCATTACCAAAAGAGGATCCATATTCGGACTAACCTTAGAAGCGAATGTCCCCTGTGGCCAGCTGAGCAGTCCTGCCACCATTTGCCCCGTTTGATTGCAGTCATCATCAATTGCCTACAAAAGAATTTGTACAATAAGCAACAGTGACCTACTAAATGATTTTTTCCAGTCAAGGAAGGATCATGCAAGAAAGATACATCTCTCAAAGAAAATGTTACACAAACAATATGAAGATCCATCCATCCAAACTCAAAAAAATTCAACAGCAGTAACCAATCTCAGTTCTCTCAACCTATTTATGTATGAATCCAATAAAAACATCTAAATAACCCTTGGGTAGTTGATAAAACATAGGAAAACAAACAAAATTCAAATTGTTCATAAATTCTTATTTTTGGGACTAAAAGAAGAGCTCTCACTCAACTAAACCCATTTCTGAATATCTTGGTTTCACCGAGCTGAACTTTAGATTTTTCTTACTCCAAAATACAAATAAAATTTCAGAAAGTCCATGTTCATTTCTTTCTTTAAGTTTTATCAGCATTCGCAGTGAGGTGTACCAGAAAATAAAAAAACTAAACCAAATTAAAATCTTAATTAAACCCAAATTCATAACTATATCAGTCAAATATATTTAAAAACAGCAAAACAAATGAACCTGTTTTCCCAGAAAAATCAAACCGGGCTTCTCAACCTCAACAAGGCTCTTCAAAATCTTGGCGACAGTCAAGGGATACAACTGACCTGATGCTTCTACGTGAATCCCTCTATCAGCCCCCATAGCTAAACCCGTCCGCAGAGTATCCACGCACTGCGCTGGACCCAAGCTGACCGCTACAACCTCCGATGCCAACCCCGATTCCTTGATCCTTAGAGCCTCCTCCAGCGCTATCTCGCAAAACGGGTTCATCGACATCTTAATGTTTTTGGTCTCCACCCCTGTCTGTATGCAAATGAAATTAAGAGAAAAGTTCGTTTATTTTTCATATGAATAAACTTTGATCGACGATTACCTTGTCGGGTTTCACTCTGATCTTCACGGCGTAGTCAACAACTCTTTTTATGGCTACCATTATCTTCATTTTTACTGTTATTGCCGATGATGCTTGCTTGCTTTTCGTCTTTGCCTCAAAAACGCCTCTGAAATTCCAGTGCTAATGACTCGTGGATATGTACAAGGATATTATTGATACGTTTATGACAATTTTACAGAATTTATGTACTTATTTTTCCTTATTTATAGAATTATCTTCCAATTATTAATTATTTTCTGGATACCACAACAAATGAAATCAACAATGGATAGAGAGCGACACAGAGAGAGAAATATATATATATATACACACACACACACACACACACACACACACACATATATTAAGAATTTTTTTCTTACCAAGATTATACTATAGCGAGCGGTGTTAGAGCTGTCGAAGGGGTCTAAAGCTCATCATGGGCTTTGGCTGAGCCGGTCCGAACTTACGGTTTTTTTTTAAAAAATATTTTAATAATATTTTTTATTATATTAAATAAATTATTTTTTAATTAAACGGGATCGGATCGATTAGGCCGGCGAGTCCACGTAGAGTCACTTCTAACGGGTTGGACGAACCCATTTAACATCTCTAAGCAACTTTGGTAAAGATTATTTTGTGGCTTGGATGGGCCTGATCAGAGTTTGTACATTTTCTATACTGGGCCAAGTCCATTTCAGATTTAAGCTATTAGCTCAACCCAAATTCACAAATTTATGTGTATTTTATTTGTAAAAATTAATATGACAATATTTTTTATTATTATATATTTAATATTTTATTAAAAAAAATTATATAAAATATATTAAAATAATATAATTTTATCACGTTAATTTAAAAAATAAAACGTCAATTTCTTTGAAAGAATTCGTATAAAAATTTGTAAAAAAATAAATAAATTATAAATTTATTATGTTAGTTTATATAAATAAATTTGTATTATAATATTATAGTAGGTGTTGTATGTTCATTTGAAATTAGTCTTCGGCAGTAAATTTACAGTTCACACCCCAAACCAGCCTCTTTCCAGACACATTTTTCCAGCCAAGTGTGAATAGATAGATGATGAACTTGGGTCGACCAGATAAAATCATTAATGGTTTTCATATTCTTCCTTCGTTGAAAAAAGCACCTTCAGTCCTGCAGTAGGACCATGCAGTACTTGAAAAATATGAACCAGAGTTGACAAGGAAAAAAGAAAGAAAGAAATGAGGTTGACAGCAAGTCCTTGTTTTAATACTGTTGAATTAATGGCTTGCAATGTTCATAATTGTACTCACACCGCATATTCTGTGTTTGGTTGATAATTTCTTAATGGGCAGAAGAGCTAATGATGATCTTCAGTTTTGATTATAGGACAAAAATCACCGGTTCTACAGGCTGGAAAATGCTGTAGTTATAGCAATACACCATTCACCAACCAGAACCAGATATACCTTACTAACAAAAGTAGCATTAGTCTTGGTGCAAGAATTTGGTGGCAGTTATGGGATTATTTCAATTGTAGATTGTAGCTCTTTGATTATGTCTCTCTGTACCAACAATGAGACAATAACTAGATTCAATCAAAGAAACAAAAAGAAAAAGTGGTAGTTTCAGCAATGATGTTCATAATCATGGCTGTAATTTATTTAGAACACACTGGACCAGCATCTAGCAATATGCCATTATGGACAAAGGAATTGGAATAAAATAATTCTATCAACTTTCAAATGAATATAGTAACTCCGTCAACAATTCTATATCCTCTTGATACAACTAGATCTCTATGTCAAAAAAGGGGGAAAGAAACAAGGAAAAGAACAAAACTAGTGAAATTCTCCTTTCATGGCTCCAAGTAAACTGGTAAAACTGCACTTCTGGATCCCCTGCTATGACCAAAAGGAAAGAAAGATCTTCTGACTCTGCTGCTGCAACCTTCAATAGGGCTAGCCTCACTGACTTGCCTGTTCTCCTGAACTGCTTCTTGGGTTGCCAAATAGAGCTTGGCATCAGCTGATGAGTCCATTGAAAATGATCTTCTGATGGGTTGGATAGCAAACTGGTCATCTTTGTCTCTAATGTCAATACATTCATCTCCCATACTTATGACCTTATGCAGCTTCCTGGCCTTTTTATGCACAATTCTTTGCTCTAATTTTCTTGGAGAAGGACTAATTGAACGCCGGGATAACTCCCCTGAATTCAATATTTGTGTTGCAAGCAGCGTTTGATCAGCTGACCGTTGATTACCCAACTCAATTACAAGAAAATCCTCATCACTGTTGATGACATTTTCAGTGTGTGGACTTGGATCTTGTGGAGTGGAGCTGGGAGCGATGATTCGATCAACTGGAAATCTTGTTGTGGATGAAATTCTTGTTCTGCAGAGTGGACAATTGGTATTGCTTTGAAGCCAAACATCAATGCAGTCAATGTGAAAAATATGACTACATTTTGGTATTATTCTCAGCTTCTCCTCATCCTGAAACTCATTCAAGCAAACTGCACACTCACAAAAGCTTCTTTCTCCGAAGTCTCTGCTGTTTCCTTTTGTCTTGAATTTAAATATCGGTATTGACCTTATCACAGCCTCGTCTAGTCCTCGGTTTTCCATTGCTGGAGAATACGCCATTAAAGGGTCATCATGACGTCCACTTCTTGACAAAGAAAATCTCCTTAAAAGATCAATCCGGTGCCAATTGAGGCAGCATTTGATGACAAAGATATAGTAGCTCACCAGCAAGAAAGCTGTGGCTAAAATTCCTATAATGGCAATGGCTATAATGGGGAAACTTGTATCTGATGAATGCGAACGTGAGCCAGCAAAGACTGAATTATCTGGACTTCTGATTGGAGAAAGGGCCTGCGAAACATGGATCATATCTTTACTTACAAGATCCATGAAATGGAATTGTGTCGATCTTGAATACACAAATATATGCAAAAGTATATGAAGATTACAAATCGAAATCTATATAGAGTATAAGCAAACAAACTGCGATTGTTTGGAGGTGGATTTAAGAGAAGAGCATTGAAAGATGCGAGAAGAACATGGAGAAGAGAGAAGACGCGGGTGGGTAGCTTAGACAAGAAGAGGCTTAAAATTCATTGTAAAATATGGTTGAGCAAATTTTCCAGGGAGATGAGGTCCCAGCTCAGGCTCAGAGATAGTACGTAGTTGGTGAGGTTTTTATTTTTATTTTTTTATTTTTTCTCTCTCTCTCTCTCTCTGGTTCCTCCTCCAAGTTTGGCTAGGAATTGTTGAAATGTCTCGATAATTTCAAGTCTTTTATTATGAGCAGAAATGCACGGGTTAATAAATTATCAAGGGCGAGCGCGTAGAATGGGCGGCTATCCACCATGAATGATGTGTGCTTCCTTACATATTGAAGAATCAACATCTGGTAGGGGACGGAGACATTAATAAGGTGGAGGCATAATTTTGACAGGATGCACATCGATGATTTTGAGAAGTTGATTTGATGTTTTAACCAATTTATTATGGTAGTTAAATTGCAGGTGAGTCTGTTGTAACTTCTATTAAAGGAATAATAAGCACCATTCCCATTCACGATCACTTGTATAAATGTTCTCATCATTCCAGGTTCGATAGCCAAGCAAATGCACGCGCTAGCTTGAGTACCAACTATTCGAGTAATAAATCACAAATGAGTAGAACATGCACGACTGTATATGCAATCTCTCTAATGGTGATAATGATTCAAAAGAAGCTTGACTTCCAATTTCGGATCATTCACAATCATCATCTTCACAAATCATAAAGCCAAAAAAGTCTCCCATAGCACATGCAACCCACCATTGATATCACGTTGATTTGACTGAAACTGTAGATTTGCATTTACATTTTAGATATATATCTGAGGTAGCTAGCATTCCCCATCATGTAGTTCATAAATATAATTAACTTAGCCCGCTGCTCGAGTTTGAAATATTTATAGAAAAGCCGTGGCAGCAAGGTATCTTATGCCTGTTGTAATAATTTTTTTCTTCATGCAGTGGGTCCAGTCACTAGAGAGAGAAGTCAAATTCTGGACCAGTCCATCCAATCTCGAAGAAAGAAAGAACATTAAATATATGAACAGAAAACAGAACCGACAGTATGCATGCTTGCGTGTTGACAAATCCATGGCTTTGGTAAGAAAACACAAGGCGGGCAGTAGCAGTAGACAAATCACAGTTTTTTTCTAAAAAAACTGTGTATTCCCAAGTTGCCTCGGTCAAAGGTTGGGGGCTCTGCCATGGAAAGTTCACTCTACTTTTCTGCAAAATTTCCAACTATTCGTTCACATTGCCACCAGAGTGTCTACTCTCTAACCTCGGGGGGAGGAAAAATAGAAAAGTTGAGATAGCACTGTTCCAGGAAAGTAACTTTGCCATTAACTAAAAAATATTTTTATTTTATACTCTATTCAAGTAAACAGTGTTTCATGACCAGCATGCAGCATTAAGAGTGTTAAAAATGTCGGGCTGAATCAGTCTAGCCCACTAAAACTAAGCCCATAAAAATTAATTAAAAAATTATTTATTATTAAATAATTCGAATTAATTCAACTCTTTAAATACCTCAAAGTATTATATAATACTGTACTTTTAGACAGTTTACTGTACAGTATTTATATATACATATATATATATATATATTTTAGCACCCAACTCCCCCTCCTAAGTTGTGGCTATTTATATACGTTTTCCAAACTAATTCTAACAACTAATCTAACTTGGTCTCTAGTTTAGTTGACTGATAGCAAATCGAATGGTTCTTACTACTACTACTACTACTACTTTTAATTCCTAATTTCATCACTGCGGCAAGCCCAAGGAAATCAAAATGCCCAGAAGACAGTTAATAAAATAAAGAGATCAGCAAGTAGGAGGCACATGGGAGGAGGCAACAGCGACTTGCCTTGAGAGGAAGGAGTCGTCAGAATTACGGGGAGAAAACAGCAATTAATATATATTAGTTTATTAATTGCTGATTGGGAGATTCTACCCCGTTTGTCAGTCGGGTTCTTTAATTTTTCGTTTTTTGTTTCTAATTATTTAATTGAAAAATCAAAGTATTGGTTAGTTGACTCCGTTTGACTTATAGTAATTAATTAACTAATAAAATAATAATCATAAATGCCAATTTTCGTGTTATTACATTAAAAAAAAAGATACCAACACAATTAAGTTTAAATAATCTATAATTAGATGAGTAAGTGTAATTAAAGATACAAATCTTTGTATTATTATTATGTTAATGTAATAGAATTATTTAATTAATAGAGAGTGAAAATAGTTATATATTAATTATTTTTATTTTATAATTTTATATTGATGCACAGCTGTTAATGCCCAAAACCCCTTCTTAAGAGTTGGTGATAATTTAACACGTTGATGCTTTGAAGAAGAAGGAAGCCTTTGGTGGGGTACCTAAATTAATTGCGAGGGGAGAAAGTAATTATTATATTGATGTTAATTAATTATCAAAAGTTTTCATGCACATGTCTAGTTGAAATGGCACCATTGATGTGATTGATCAATTGATGCCCTACCATTTCAATTTGTAACCAATACTCGCAGGAGCGGGCCGTTCGAGTACCCTGTTTTGATTGTGCTAATTCTCAAAAGTAATAACTCCTGCATAAGAAAATTCTTCATGAATGCTTTTATCTTTTGAATCAAATAATTATTCCATTTTTTTGTTTTGTGAATCTATTTCTTTCCTATGCAAGTTTTTCAAACGAATATTATGATGCTCCCGAAGAAGATATGACTACTACTACTCTTGTTAAGATCAGTGTTGCAAGTTATAAAAGTGAAGCTCCGACGACTGTTGTCCTTTACATATTCCTGTGATCAGCCGTCAGATGCAATCATTGAGAAGGCTTATTTTGACGCAGGATAATCGATACCAAGAGTAAGTACAAATTTTTTTTTGTATATACATACATCAGAAAGGGTACGGAAGAAACAGTGGAGCGGCAAAACCCATGAAACGGGCCGTGGAAACAAGCCCTGCCAAAAGCAAGAAACAATATTATTGTACCCCTCTTGACTAGTCACCGACTGTTAAGTCTTGTAATAATCAAGATTCTAGATTTGAACGTGCCGGGTGATATACATTGCAGTACTATTGATTTCCAAAACTATTACTGAAGAGAATATTAGTAGTAAATTACAAGAAACAGAGGACGATTAAAATACAAGAAACAAAATCCATTCCTAAAATGTGGTGCTAACAAGATTTTCACACTAAAACCATGCTAAATCTTTCAAGCAATAAATTCAAAGTTGTGACTTTGTTGTTTTTGTCGATACCAGCACTATCAACACAAAATAAAATATACCAATAAATATCAATCGCAATCCAAGGAAAATTTGACTGACCAATACACAAACAAACATCCAAAACCAAAAAATCATTTTGCATCATATATGATAACCACTACTCAGAAAAGATTAGTTTTTTATTCTCAAAGTGGTCCATCGGTATGCTAGAAGGTCAAATTCTTGGAGCTAGCTCAGCGTTCATTCCGGGACGATCGAGCTGCCTGCGTATGCATTGCCTCAATCGCGATCAAAGCTGAGTTTACTGAGATAGGCTACACCTCTTTTTAGGTGTAGCTTAAATTACGTCCTCCCTTAGCTCATCAACAGGCACTAACTATCTCAGCAGAACTTATATCATCTGGAACAGAAGAGAAATTCTGATTCTCACACTACAAGGACAACGAATCGAATCCCAATTGTCCGAATACTGGGAATCTGCAGTATTATTGTTATTTTTGTCGCTAGCTAACATTTAGAGAGAGATTAGTGGACAACCAACTGGTATTCATACACACGTGTGAATACATGTGCAAGCAAATATCGAGAGTACGCAGTCTGGCTGACCTCATTGTGAAAACCGACTGACACACGAGTGAGACTAACGCTCTGTGTGCTCTTCTTCGTGTGAGTTTAATTATTAAAATTAGTCACAGAAATTGACGCTCTTAGAAAAGAGCTTCTAAATCAAAAGCCATCACCTTGACTTAGCCAGATACATTGGACTCGAATAAACCCCAGTTTCAGTCATTGTAGAAACTTCTTAAAAAACACATGTGAGCAATTCTTACCAAGAGTATTCTCCACGTAGCCAAGAGTGGACCCTAAATCAACCGAATTATGTGCCTTTTCCACGAATATATATATTCTGCTTTCAAGTACACAAATCCATGCAGCTGCAGTTTCGGCAACATCCAAAACAAATTGAAACAAGACATGGATGATGATACTAAAGGAAGGGGTAACGACGGAGAGGTGAAATATCGAGGGGTGAGACGGAGGCCTTGGGGGAAGTTTGCGGCGGAGATACGCGATTCGAATAGACACGGCCAACGTGTTTGGCTTGGAACTTTTAACACGGCTGAGGAAGCAGCCAGAGCTTATGATAGAGCTGCTTATTCTATGAGGGGTCAATTAGCCATTCTTAACTTTCCTCGCGAATATCCTGCGGCAAATGAGGGTTCTGGTACATCTTTCTCTCCTTGTTCAACGAGTTCTTCTTCATCTTCTTCTTCATCAATGCGCGGGATTGGGCATGGAAAGCAAGTATTTGAGTTTGAGTACTTGGATGACAAATTGCTCGAGGAACTTCTTGAACAGGGAGAGAAAAGGAACAAGAAAGGATGAAGGTTTTGCTGTGCGGTACGCGGTGTGAAGACTAGGTCACTCCGGTCATTCAATTATAAGTTCAATTCTGTAACTTTTGCAGTGCTTTAACTACGGTAAGATGCTGCAACATTGTCTCAAAGACTTGAGCCTCAGCTAGTAAAAATATATCACAACAAATAGAAGACAGGGGATGGCTAATCCTCAGTTGTGTAGCCCAACAATCGAACATTAATACGTATAATAAAGCCAAGTTTGGGAGTTTCAATGTAGTTTTATCTTTCGAAACAGCAGCTGCATGACTGGGCGAAGCGAAAAGCAGAGAGTAAAGGAGCAGCTCTGCGTATTGCTTTCCCCTTAGTTAGTCAGTAGCGTTTGTGGAAACCATTTGTATGAAAGGGAGTCCTTTGTTAAAAGGAGCCTATTTTAAGTAGCTTCTTCGAGAGGCCACTTGTTTTTATGGTCTTTTTCCTTCTTTTCTACTGTATAACTGTCCAATCACAGCAACGTCAAATCCGGCCACACCAACTAAAACAAATAATGTTTCCAATATTTAAAATATGAGTCCGAATTTTTTTTTATTTTTTATTAAATAATCACATCAACATTCTAATAAAAGTATAAAAAAAATAAAAATCATAACCCCTCAACAATTGCATATACAAAATAATTTATAAATTGATAGCATCAACATGTTCATAAATTATTATTTTATTTTAAATATAAATATTAATAAATCAACTAACGTGTTAATAAATTAAATGAATATTTAGAGTTTTATATTATTTTATTAATTTTATAAAAAAAAACATATTTTTAATTTAATAGATTAAAAAATATATAATTTCAAAAGTTATTTTTTGATTAATTTTGCTTTAATATATTAAAAATTAATTTAAAAATTATAATCTTTTATTTAATTTAATATATCAATTAAATATACTATTTATTTTAGCACAAAATTTTTTTTATTTAGTCGGAGAAAATAGGAATATAATTATATGCACATAAATTTATATAAATTATTTTTTATTTGAAAATAATTTTATATAATAAAAGGGATAAAAAGACAAATTTTATTAAAAAAGCAAAAAAAAATGAAGAGGAGAATAAATCCCAATCCCCAATTCCGTTTTCGGATTGGGGCACAAAGTAGTCTCCGATTCCTGTTGCGAACGGATGAGGTTGCAGGGTCCTCATTGGACGGAAACATTTGCCATCCATAGCACCCCAAGTTTGAAGTAAGACACCGGCTTTTTTAATGCATGCACATATTAGTATTCTGTCTGCGTCAATGACTGTAACGTTACAATTCTATGTATCTATTGCCGTCTTGCAGTCTCACTGTCATTTTCTGACGTGCGTTTACCTTTTTTATGCCCTTGATTGGATTGGATTGGATACAGAGGTTGGCTTTGATGCCAAGACCTCCAACTTGAAGCACATAGAATCGTTAATTCATTATTGACCAATGTTTTATTTAATGTCGAATCTCGCCACTTCAATTGATTAAGACAGTGAATTAACTTTGCTTTTATAATTTTTAATTGGTCTGCAGACTTTTTGGGAAATGGGAATTTCTGGCATTGTTACAGAAATTTATTAAAAAATTATTAATAAATATATTTTTTATTTTATTAATTAAATAATTTTATTACATTAAAATATTAATTTTTTATTTATTATTTATTTTATATAAAAATTTAATTATTTATAATTATAAAAGTTTAAAAAAATAATTAATTTCAATTTATCTATAATCAATGCTTCCTCAAATTTATTTTCAAGGGTTAAATTTAATTATTGTAAGGGTATAATTATAATTATATGATAATAAATTCTTTATTTTTTTTAAAAAAAAATTACATTTTCTTATCTTTTTCTCTTCCTATCCTTTCTAATTTCTCTTTCTCTTCTTTGCATGTACCATCATTCAAAACTAAGATAATAAGAAATTATCTTAATGGTCAAACCAATTCCATAAGTTTAGCTATGGAGCCAATTAAATCAAACTCCAATAAAAACCCAAAAACAAAGAATGAATTTAGCAATTTTTCTTGCATATTTTCTCTCTCTCTCTCTCTTTTCCTGTCACCAATTATCTGCAATCTGCCAACAAATTAATAATTAATCATGTGATTCAAAATTATTTTAATGATCTTATCAAACCAACCTAGGAGGCCATTCTGGTAGACCTCGCAGCCCCGAGTTCTATGTATTGTGTTGATAGAAAACTCCTTCTACTATTTACGAGCACTTGGATTTGCAGAGAAATAGAAGAAAAAGAATAGAAATGAAAGAAATAAGATGAGCATATGAATTTACAAAGACAGAATATAATTTCATAAAAGGAAGAAAAAAGAGAAAATAAAAGATATAATAGAATATTATTAAATATTTCTTTATTCTTTTCTATCATTTTTTTAAAAATCTAATAAAATAAAATATATAAAAAAATAAATGATTAAAATTTTATTTTGACTTATTTTTTAATTATTTTTTAATAAATAAAAATTAATTAATAGTAAAAAAATTAAGAAAAAATCCCTATCCAATAGCATTCAAATTTATTGAGGATAACTTTTATATACTTTCTCTAAACTTTACATTGTAATGCGAAAGAGATTGCTCTAAGTAAAACCCTCTCAATACTATATCCTTATTAATGTCCACTTGTTACAGACTTGTAACACTAACATGCAATGACTTAATGAAAAAATAGAGAGTATAAATGATTCTACAAATTAATAAATTACTAATTTTCATCAATGCATGCGATAATAAGCAAAATTATAATTAATCTTGGCTATGTTTTGAATTAAAATGAGATGCAGTTTTAGTTCATTGTTTCAATGAAAATAATTCTCAAATGTAATAAGAATTTGTGTTTGTCAAATATATTCACAAATATTGATAAATTCTCCTATAATTTGAAGAACAATTCAACGTTTCTAGCACTTAATAAATAAATACACTAACTTTCGAGAAAGTGATGGATACTTATGGACCACTATGCACAGTTAATTCTTTATTATTATTTTTCAGAAAATCCTTTATATAATTATTCATTAAACTTTTGACGTGTACTAATCTAACCCACATATGAATTAAGTATTTCTTTTACTTTCGTATCAATCAAACAGAAGAACCGTTCTTTATTACAACACCTACATTAAGTGAATCTATGGCACACCAATTCAAACGCACCACCGAATGAAGCCAGATGTCGAATCACTCTACTTGCATTGAATACATTAAGCAAAACAAGAAATACTACAGATTGGTCTCAATTCACTGTAGTCTTGGAAGAACCAAACGATTGATGTGCATCCCATAAACACAACGTGAAGACCTGTACAGCATGATGAAGAAGTTACTACTCATGTTTTGTGAAACATCAGGGAACATGTATTTTAATTACCATAAATTTAAAACTGAAGCAAAGTATAAGAGTTACAAATGTGTTATTATAATTATGAAATTGAAATGATACGTGGTTGACAGTTGGAAGGCTAAATTTGGATAATGTTTTGTGGAATTGAAGTGTTTTCTAGTAGGATGTACCCAACCGTACGAAAGTAGAAGGGTCCTCCTTAAATTTGATTGATCGTTTCAATTTTTATTATTTTTTCCCTTCTGTTCTTTTTCCCTTCTCATCGTACAAACTTGTAGCAGCATACGCCCATCTAGATCATACAACGGAAGATTGATATTGGAAAACCAGAGAGAAAAAAATGTCTCTGATACCGATATTGATATTGGTGGGTACCTTTTGGCAATTTGCGTGCTGAATATCCGTTGAAGATAAATACTTCGATGCTATAATAAACAAGAAACCTCTTCTTTTGTGACTTTTCTTTCTGAGTTAGCAGACATAAGCAATCTTAAAAGCATATATATTTGAACATGGGTAGAATATATGTAAATACAAATCTTTATTCTTGTCTCAAGATTCCATAATCCCTATACTAATTAACAAAAGATGGTCTAATAATCAGTACTACTGTGGCTTTTAATCGAACTCTGTAAATTTATCACCGCGTGCCTCAATTCAACAGTCCATAACCCCTTTAGTTAATGGAGTATACCTAGTGTACTTAAGACAATTTCCTTGGCGCCCTAGCCTGACGTGTAACCTGAAACTTAAAAATGATTTAAAATGTTCTCAATCAAGGACGTAAATGATCGATTTTAATTCCTAACTACGCATGCAGGATTGTTGAACAAGCAAATGAACAGAAGAGGACTAGGCAAGACTACAAAATGCAAGGACTGCAAGGCCTGAGGAGTTGGTTACACGGGCTGCAGTGTAACCAAACATTTGTTTAAAATTCATGTACATCATTAGGGTTCACACACGCACGCACACACGCACGCACACTTTAGAAACCTTGAAAAACGTTTTTCAGGAAACATACAAAGTTGCTCTCACTGCTGTGGCAGCTATAAATCTGCTTTTCAAGCTAGGACAATATAATTTCACCATTTTTTTTTCAAATCTTGCAACTGCATTCCACAAAAATGTCATCTTGAATTTCTTATAATCGCATACAACTTCATAAACAAAATGGTAAACGCCTAAAAAACGTATGCTAACAACGATCATAATTAAGTAAGAACGCTGTAATTTAAAACTAGATGAAATAATTAAAAACTCGATTAAAGCAGAGTACCAAGTGCTAAAATCTTATTCTTTCATTTTCTTCTTCTTCTTCTCTTCTTCTGATTCAAGCAGCTCTTCCAACACTTTATCGTCCACATACTCGAACTCAAAAACTTGTTTTTGTGCTTGTCCACTCGATGAACTTCCCTTTTCAAAACTCTCGCCAGTAGAAGAAGAAGAAGAAGCAAAAGAAGTCGTAGATGATAAAAGACGATGACGGGCAGACCCTATAACTTGAGAATAATACTCATTTGGGAAGTTGAGGATTGCAAGATGACCTCTCAGGTTAAACGCCGCACGATCATAGGCACGAGCTGCTTCCTCAGCTGTGTCAAATGTCCCTAACCACAGCCGTGCACCTTGCCTGGAAGGGTCTCGAATCTCTGCTGCATACTTTCCCCATGGCCTTCTTCTAACTCCCCGATAACGTACTTCTTCTCTTCTCTTCTCTTCGTCTTGCCTTCCCTTTCCTTTGCTAGGATCCTCCATGTGCTTTGTGCCGTTTTTCTTTCACGTTAAAATAAATAAATAAATTTCAAGTTTCACGTAACCTAATTTGCTTTTCAAATTCGGTTGCTTTCTTAATATAATATATAAACCGAATAGATCAGGTCTGGCGGTTGTATTAAATTCTCTTCAAAGTGCGGTTGACCTGTTATGATATATTCACATCTTCTTCTGGGAAGGTTCTTGGTAGCAATATTAGATTTGGATCCTTCGACCTTTCAATGATAGAATTCAAAAGTTTTATGAATTGCTTTCTGTTGATAGGAATTTATTTCGTTTTTTAATCTACTGATGAGAATTTTTTAATCTGGTTGTGATTCTTCCTTTTTCGCATACATTTGGGAATGAAATTGAATTTTGTTACTATTTCTAGTCGCTAGCTAGTGACACCAAGATTTGTTGTTTCATGGTGACTTTTTGATCCGGAAGATTATCTTGGGGAGCACTGATTGACACGCCCATATCGAATCAAACATATATGGTAATTGGCCTCCCTGTGTTGTGCACTTAGTTGTAAATGCAATATATTCTTGAAAGTGAGCTTTGATTTGTGTCATACCCAAGCTTAAAATAAATAAATAAAATTTATCCAACTAACAATTCGTCTCGTTTGCATTATTTAACTATGAAATAATTATCATTAATTTCCTGAACAATTTTTTAGTGATTATTAAAACATTATTTCTCCAATCTCTATTATACTTGTAGATTTAAAATCAAGAAGCCTGATTCAGTCAACCACACGATCAATCTTCCAGTTTTTTAGCACAAGTCTCGGTCTATGGACCTTTTCTTTATGTTAGTATTCTTTGACAAGAGTGTTATTTTTCCTTTTCCGTAACACATACTGTCATGTATATAAATTGCCCAAATTGGTCAATAGAAGTATAGAGCTTCTTTCTACTCATATTTTTGTTGGAACTTTCCACCACGAGAAAAATAATTATGATCTAGCTTTGTTCCACCTCGGGGACTTGTATATTACTTCTACTGGAATACAATCGCTCGAAAACTTAGACAACTAGGGCTTTTCATGCCTTTTGAGATTCTTTTTCTCCTAGACATTCGACTGGTAAAAAATTGAGAAGTGAGGGAAACGAAAGTTTAGAAGATGTCCAGTGAAATCAACAAAACTCACCTTGCTATCATAATATTACCTATGTCCATTCTTCAAGCACGCAATACAACCTCTCCAAAACTCCAAAAACGCATTTCAGACATATTTCATAAACCCGAAAATCCTAATTTCTCACTGTCATCTTACTACTGCCAAACTCACTACTAGCCCGTCCACATAAAATGTCATTTATACCAAACTAAACTCTTCCGATTGTCAGGTGTCAACACGAAATTTGTTTGTGTGTGTGGGATAGAATCTATAAAATATATATCCTTGAAATTTTTTTTTAACTCCTCCCAGTCAATTGTAATATAAATACGGTTAAGAAGTGTTGGGAGTAGACAATCATCATCTGATACTTAAAATATCTGAATATAATTACAATAACATAAAAAAAAATGAATATCTCCAAGTATTTAGAGAGTGCTACTGGTTTTGCTGTTCTAATTTTTGATGTTCAAAACAGTCGTAGGGAGAAAAGTTCATGACTCATTACTATAGAATCTTCTATTCATATGTATTTGGTAAGGCTGACTGCAAAGCAAAACATATTTTATTTGAGACTTTGATTAGGTAATGTTTACCTTTTCAATAAGTTAAGATGGTGGAAACCTCGGGCAACAAACCTCACAGGCCCAATTTTTTAAAAAAATAAATTAAAAAAAAATCATTTTAACTAAAAACACAAATTAAAATTCTAGAATTTGTCAAATTCATCAACAAAACCAAAAATTGGGCAACCAAATATGAAACAAACGACTGAAGTTGAACACCCACCCAGCGAGATACAAGGATTACGGTCGAAATGCGGCAGAAGAAACTGACTTTTTCCGAAGTTTCCTGTTTCCTTCCCCAAGTTTTCTTAAGTTTCCCTCTTTCTTTTGTAATGTGTTTACTCTTTTCTTTAAGATTTTGTGCGAGTGTTGGCTGGGTAAAACTATTTTGCCTAAGGATGGATAGCGATAATTAATAAACAGAGATGAATTATTAAAATTAGACTATTTCAGCAAAGCTCAAAGACGGTAACATTAATACCCATTTTAAAAATTATACTTATCATTACCAAGTACAAAACCTTAGTGAATTTCATGAAATTTACCTTAGTATGTTTATGCTATTTATGAAAGTTACCCGAAAGATAACTAAGTACTTATTATTTTCGAGAATTGATACTAATCACTTATAAAGGAGAAATTCTTAAAAATAACTATCTTTGACATACAAATTATTAAAACAAATCATCTTCATAATCTTATTACTAAATTGATCAAAGATCTTAATTTTGAATTAAAAAAAAATCCTCAACTCAACAAAAATTAAATAAACTTATCAAATGGACTCCTTAATTGTTACCTTACACACAAGACTCTTTGAAAGCTTTGTATTTTCAGTGATTTTTTATAAATATTTTGTATTGTTAGTCAACCATCGGTTGGATTTTTTGTTTAAAGAAAACTTTATTTATTTTTTTTGTGCCTGAGTTGTGTTTGGTTGATTTGGACCAAAAAAATGCAAAATATTATTGAAAAAGTTGTGATCGAAATCTCAGTTTCGATGAAACTTCAGTGCGATCAAAACCTCACTTTCAAACAAAATTAATGAATAATAGTAAAATATTTTAAGGTCTTGCATATGGTTAGAATAGATTGATTTTCAAACAGTTTGATAAGGGACCAATATGAACGATTTTGAAAACTTTATCCATTATCCTTTAATGCTAAGAGTTTGAGGTTCCATTCCATTTTGTAAAAGTTAAGGGCCCATTTAAAATTTTCCAACAAGCTTGATAAAACGTGCGATTGAAATTCAATTTTAAAAATTTTGAATAGAATCCCAATTATTTGTAGTTAATGAATAATTGTAAAATAGTTTCTATATATTGCATATTAGTACCCATACAAACTAAACTCATTGTATGAACATAAAAATTTTATTATTATTCATTAATTTTAAAAATTTGGGGTCTATTCAAAATAAATAGGGGACAATGTCATTCAAATTTAACTTCTTTTATTTATTTAATAAAAAATAATGAAGATGGTCATTTTAATATATTGAATGTCATCATTTTACAAAATTTTCCATTCTAAAGCATATTTGGACTTTTTACTTTTTGTAAAAATGCACATTTCCTCCTAGTAAAATCCAGCTCATGCACTCCCAAATTTTTTCATATAATAATAGAAGGAGCAGCCAATTTGTACAATCAACGTGAAGAGACCCACTTGCCAGATTTGCCAAGGAGGCTGTGGACATATGCCAAAGAGTTTTGGTTTTACAAAAGTTCTTGATTTTTTTTTGGGACTTGTCAATTCAATACTGACAAACCCCACGTTTCAAGCTTTGAAAAATATGCATGCCTTTGTTTGAAAAGAACCAAGTGTTTTCTCTTTGAAAGCTTGCTCGCTCCCACTTCTCTTCCTCTCTGCATAATTGGCTACGAATCTCCTAGAGGATTAAGACATAAAAAATAACTCATAGCATTGGCCCAAAAAGAATTATCAAAATATTGGTGAAACCTTGAATCTAGACCAGCTTTATTTATCATGCAAATCGAAACCAATACTCAGATCCTTTAGTGCCCAACTAATATTTTATAATGCTAAACATATAATAATGAGCCAGTATTGGTTTTTCAATATGGATAGATTATTTTATAATAAGATTATGTTTGATTTGACCCATCAATGCATCTATTCAGATAATCTTTATATTTTTCAAAGATTCTTGCGCATTTAGTTTTAGACTATGGAAATTGCTAGGATTATGATACGGCTAATTTCTTTTTTTGTTTTTTTTTCAAATTTTTGAATAAATATAGAGTATTATGACAAGTTTTTATCTTAAATATCTTGAAACATTCACTAAATGTTTTGTTAATAGCAGCTTTAGTTAAATATTAATACAAATACGTGTGAAAATTTTACGATTTTTTTTTGTTTGGGAGTGTTGCCAAATATAATATTTTTATTTTATAAAAATTTTTGCTATATATATATATATATATATATTCTTTCACAAAGTATTCATGTGATGCACTTAAAAGTTAGCCCAATATTCATCATTATATACAGTTATTTTTATTGTCATTTTAATTAAATTATTGATTGTTCAGATTATTACACAAATTTTCATCACTTTGTTTTTTCATGAAAAATCACGCCCCGCTCTACTTCTGTCTCACGAGCAATTGATTTTTTCTTTATGATTTATTGTTGGTGAAAACAAGTTAATTAAAGCAATGAATACTCACTGTCACCACATTTTAGATACATTAATTATTACATTGAGCCTAAGTCCTAAGATAGGAACAAATTCTTCATTCATCAAAGTGACGTAGTGTCACAAGTGAGATGGAAGTGTAGAAGCTCCTTTTAAACGAAGCAAAAAGCTAAAAAGAAAGGGTAAAAATAAATGAAGAAGGTAATGGCAAGGAAAAGAAAAAGGAACTAAGAGTCTGTCCTACCACATCATTATATTGATGTAATGAACTAATCAATTATAAATTTTCACATGTATTAATGTGTTAGTGAGAAAAAAATTATGTTTGAAAAAAATTAGTTGGGGTAAAAAACAAAGAGGAAAATATTGTAGGAACAGATTGTTTGATAAGATTAAAAATAGAGAGAAAATAGAAAAAAAAAGTTAGAATGTATGTAAGAAAATTAAGATTTTTTTAAAAAAAAATAAATTCTTATTACTTCTCTTTTTTAATACACAGTTGACTGTAATTTCTCTTTATAATTAATAATACAAGGTATGTAAAATAAAATTTTAGTTATTTTTTAAAAGTAATTAAATTCAATCTTATGAAAACATAAATTCATACTCATAATAATATTCACTCAAACGTAGCATATGTCTTATACAAGACAGAATAAAATTATTAACACCAATGTTTGACATGTTTATAATGTGAATCGAAAGGTTATTGAATATAATGATCTTATCTCGGGGACTCAAATGGCATCACGGCTAGCAAATAATAAGTACATGTAACTTGGTTTTGATCAGTAAATTAGATACATTTATTGATTACCTTTAATGACATAAAATCCAGCCAGTCCCTAAAAGATAACATTATCATAATAAAAAATTGTTAAATTCAAATGATTTGATGATAAGTTTCATTTGTCTAATGATATAAATTCAGGTTCATGTATCAATTACATCCCAAATACAGCTAAGTTAGTTCCTTTCCTAGTGGTGGCAGTGCATTAGTGAGTTCCTGTTTGTTCTTTTTTCTCGCCATTCAATTTTTTATTCTTTAAACCTTTTCGATTTATTAATCTTTAATTCTATATTAAGAATGGATCATGAGTGGTTGATGAACTTACCAATGTAAAAGAATTTTCTATGTTAATTAAATAAAGAAAGAACGATAAAATTAAGTTTTGTTAATTAAATATTAAATTTTTGATTAAATTACTCAAAATTTTAGGTGTCTTTATGTTTATAACTCGAGTTCCAACTCTTTTATATTTGTTGTCAAAAGTTTGATATTTGGATGAAAATGTCCCTCATTCTTTTGACTTTTCTTTTAAAGAAGGAATGAATTTATCAAGGGACGATGAATTTTACCAAGAAAATTTGAATAAAATCAGTGTTCCTCGACAAAATAATAGATCTCTCACTTAGCCTTAATATATTTTATCAATAGAGAAATAAATTTTGTCAAATGAGATATATTTTACATTAATTTCCCTCAACAAAATTCTTTTATTTTTTGACAATATTTATCCCTCCTTCAATATTTTAATTTTTAGATAAAAATAAAAAAAAACAACAATTTTTTCATTCAAATACTAAAATTTTACATTTAAATATAATTTTTTTAACTTGAATTATTAACATAAATAAACCTAAAAATTGAGTTATAAGTGTCAAAAATTCTTAAATATTCTCTCTATTCCATATTTTAAATAATTAATATTATGTTATTATGGTAAATTTAAATTTCGTATCTTCTTATAAATTAGAATTTATTACTATTGTAATTTAAAATTTATCGTCTCATAACATACTCAGAAATTATGCTGTGAGATCAAATTTCTTACCAATTTATGTTCTAGTTATGGCCACCATTTACATGAATTTACAGTGCCATCATAATTCTGAATTTATCATTTAATTTCCAACCCTATTGCGGTAGAACTTGATTTTTCATTCTCTTTTGTGTTTCAATATTTTTCTCTATTGCAATTGCGGTTAAAATGCTTTCCCCCATCAGCTAGTAATTATGTAAGCAACAAAAAATAACCAACTTTTAATTATTATATTTACTGAAATTGAGAAGTTCTAGTTCTTTGAAATTGAATTTGTCAATGTCTACTAGTAAAATTTATAATTTCCAATAAAGTGACTCAGGTGTCCCGCATCATGACAACTACGTTCAGCAAAATTGGACCATAGCTAGTGGACAAACGAAAAGTATTAAATTTCGGAAACCAATATTGAAAATAGTAATAAGGTAAACTAAAACTTAAAAAAGTATCCATCGGACGGACTATAGGGCAGGACGGCACGTGGGACCTTAGTCTCGTTGTCTCAAGTCACAAGTGGAAAATCTAAAAGTCGACCATGTACCGTGAACCTACTGCATCACGTGTGACCTAACCCCTAAGTCAGGTTCATTATTAATAGTGATGGGTTCACCATTAATCGAACTCAAGTTCCATTCTCCATTTGGCCTTACCCTTTGCGGTTATTAAAGACCGGTATCAAGAGTTTATTAGTGGCATATTTCGCTGATCAACATGGGATAATAAAGGTTGATTGAAAGGACCCTATGGTCATGGCCTTCTAGTTGCCTGGTTTACACTTTTGGATTAAATTCAGAGACTTTCCTACCTTTGACTCGATTACAAGTAAATATATACCCAATTCGTTTTAAACTTTAATAAAAGACGCATCATATGATCTCGCATTTATCTAATATTTTTCATTTCTTTACGAAATAAAAATAAATGTACGAATTGTTAAACTCGTTTTTCATTTTGTCACAAACTTAGCGCTAACAGCAGTAACACATTGATATTCTTTGCTCCCTTGCTAGATATCTGGCAACAAAAATTTCCATCAATACTTAGTAGGATAATTACTTCAACCATTGATAAATTCAACAAAATAGGCATTGCATATTTCACTTTGAGGGAGACTTGTGTCTTTATACGAATATCAATAAGAGGAAAATTGTTCGAAAATGGGTTTTCCAGGAAACTTCATGCCTGTGAAAATACCGTAAGGAAAACGGATACCTAGTGCATTGTTTGTCAAAATAAAAAACAAAATAGCACCCATTATTTTTGGAAACTGAAAATATTTTATTGCTTGGGGTTCAAGGAGACCTGTATCTGGACTACCAATTAAACTTCAAGCCATCAAAAATTCAAAGTTGTGATGGATAATGCCAAGGCAATCTCTATGTCTAGGACGATGATCGATTTGATTAAACCAGTTATGACGATCGTTATTAAACAGTTTCTCAAGACAGTAGACTTCATTCTTCCCCCTTTTGGACCGAATGAGAATGATGTCTTGAGTAAAGTATAGTCGGTGACAATTTATGATTTATTGCGTTGCCGATTCACATGAATTCCCTTTTTTAACTATAGAGGGTATCAACGAAAATAATATGTGATATGCATGTAACACACTTAAATAGATACATGACAAAAGAAATTTAATTTTTGTAATGGTACATGTGAGTAATTTTCAACATGAGCATATGTATAACAGTTTTTTTGAATGTTTACACATTATAAAATTTAAATTTAATGTTACATATTGTAGTTTAACAATTATGTAAATTTTATAATATGTGCTAAGGTATGGTAAAGTTGAGATGAACTAAAAAAATTTTATTTTTAAAAAGCTAAATTTAAATAGAAAGATATTAAGTTCATAATTTAATTATAAAGATCATGCCAACTTCAAATTTATATCCTAAAAATTAAAAATATATAATCTTATAAACTAATCATAACAATTGAATTAACTAGAAAAGAAAAAAAATTTAAAATAAGATAAATAATTACTTATTAAAAAACGAGAAAAAATTTACTATTTAAAAAAAGATTCGCTCGATAAAATAGTTTAAATAAAAGTTAATTGAAGAATATTGCTAGAGTTTGAGTGTTTGAGTAATGTGTCTATTTACCGTCACATGCATATGCTTTACTTCTATTAAGAAATACAAGTCATAACTAAAATAATTAGATAAATAAAAATTTATTTTCTAATAAGTCTAGAACTAGAATACTAATTTTTTTAGAAAAATATTTTACACTATTTTTAAATTATGAAATTAATTTATTTTAAATAATTGATATATGTTTAGTAACCTTTATTTTTTACACAAAATTTAACACATATTAATTAATGTATTTTCAAATTTATCTTACAACTGTAATAACTATAATGAATTAATTGTACGTATAGAATTTGATTTCTATAATCAAAATTAAATAATTTTTATTGTTTATGAAAAATATAATAATTATTTTAAAAATACGATATCATTAAACTTGTCACGTATTTATTTACTATTTCAAAATAATGTATTTATATATTTTTTATTACATTTTTATGCATTATTATGAATCATTTTAAACAGTGAGTTGTGGTGAAAATCTTCTAGATGGTAAGGAAATTGCACATTTATGTTGATGGTTTGTAAGATTTTTAAAATTATAATAAATAAACAGTTGTACTTCAAGGGGAAGGAAAACATGAAAAATAGACTAAACAAGCGGCCCCATGTTAATCACATTGTCAATCAAACTACATAAAGGTAGCATTACATTATGATTACAAGAAAATATACAAGTAGACAAAAGACTGTCGAGAACCCATAAGGTACCATCCCACGCATGCGCAACGATTTTAATAATTCAAATGTAAGTGGTACATTTTCTTTTATTATTTCTACCACAATAAACATGAAATCTTGCAATATAAAAATTAAAATTGTTAACCCAAATGAATTATTAATAATAAAGGGTGAGTATTAAGTAAGGTGCGGATATTTTTGATATACTTTAAAAAGATATAAAATTTATGAATTGGAATTAATGTAAAATAATTTAACTATTAAATAATCGATCGATAAATAAACATAATTAATAATTATATCTTGTACAAATTTAAAAATTTTTAATATATAAATTTATTTTTGATATTATAATTATTCGAGTAAATACATTGTATTAACTTATTTATAATTTATTAAATTTATACTATAATTTTTTTGTATTTTAAAAAATATTAAATTAAAATTTTATTTTTAACATAATTATTAAATGACCAAATTTAAATTAGATTATTTTGACAGGCACATACTATGACACAATATAAATACGATACAATAATTTGAATTGATATTTTAATATAAAATATAATATTAATATTAAATTTTATTAACACGCAAATCAAAATAAAAATACATTCAAAGTTGATTATAATGTATTAGTTTATTTGATGAATATAATGTTATACACTCATTAAATCAAAGACTTGGAGCAACATAAGGGGAAAAAAAAGGTTGAAAATCTTTTAGTTGGGTTTGGCTAATGTTGAAACCAGTAGCAGTAGTAAATGATTAACGAAGTTAGGTAAGCATTCCAAAGGCCGGAAAAATCGCCCAGATTGGTGATCCTCAGTTGATCATGCAGAGATAAATTATAAAAGAAAAAAAAAGGAAGAAATTAAACGTATTTTCTTTTCTAAAGGAGTTTGATGTGTTATGATATAACAATCAACACGCGTTAACAAAAGTATTAAGTAGAATTACTTGCATCTCCATTTGGTTTGGCCAGCTTTCAACGGGACCTTTCATTTCTTTCCAAATTAAGTTTACGCAAATTCTAGTTGCAATGATGTGATAATTGACTTTATTTATCATTTTGGTTAGAAATTAGAAGCCTTTTTTTTAAAAGAAAAATGGGTATGTTAACGAAGTTTGTAAAGTTATTATTATTTTTTTCTCATCAATGAAGGGAAACAATGAAGTGATTCGACTTGGCTAAGAGAAATATACGAAGCAGACCAGGCATTAGATTTTGAAGGCACTTCCAACACTCAATTGTCTGTTTGAGACTCAAATATCTTCTCGCGAGGAGAAACACGTGAATATAAATATTTAATTAATTATAATAATACTAATAATTATTATTATAATTAAAAAATAATTAGTATTTTTTTTAATGTACACTTACATATTTTAAATATATATTCACGTATTGTAACCTTAACTAACTCTATAAGAAATAATTTAAAATTATAATTAAATTACTTATTTAAATATTTATATTTAGCTTTATAAAAACTTTAAAATAAAAATAAATAGAAAAAATTATATATTTTTTATAAATAAATAAAATTAATAACGACATTTTTAAATTGTAATTAGATAAATTTATTAAGATATATATATATTCGTGTTAAATTAAAAAAAATACACACATATATAAAATTAATTTTATTCAAATATAATTATTAAAATTTTAAGTGAAGTAAACAAATAAATAATTTCAAAATATATGAACAACTGCATTGAATTCTATTCAATTTTTAATGAAGAAAAATAGGCACTTAAGAGTAAATGAATAAATCAAAAGAGATTTGATTAATTTAATTAGAAAATTCTTCTTGACACCACTCATGTGTATTCTCCGCTTCTCATTTGACAGAACAGGTTTAATGGCAGTTTAAGCTTGACTTGTTCGAGATCATCAAGGGAGAAAAATCAAATTATATACATGGATGGATATGAAATGAAAAAGCCCCGCTTAGATTATATGGTAAAAAAATTTTATTCTATTAATTATGATAATATAATAAATTATTTAATTAATAAAAAGTATATTTATTAATAAAAATTAATGTGGCGGACTTGATCGTGAATTCACGACAGCTTTAACACGACAAAACTGGGATCTTAGGCTGATCTCACTTCTAAATACCGAGCTGACCAAGCCGCCATCCCTGAATTGACCCATGTGTGCATTTAACCCCCAATGATCTAAGCCGATAAATAAGATTCATAATTAAATAATGCCATTATATCCTCTTTCGAAATTTCTTTCCTCCTTCCATTTCTTTACTTAATTTTTTTTTCTAAAAGAAAAAAATTGATTTTTAAAAATTTTATTTATAAATAAAATGGATACTATATATAGGTTACATGGCCTCAATTGGCACACTGAAAAACATGCAACAAAACTAGAGAAAAAGAGGAGTGAAAAAAAAACAGAGTCAAAACAGAGGAGTCTGAAAACCAAAACACCCTCATCAAATTTCTCATGGATTCCTTCTTCTTTCACTCTACAAATTCGTTTTCCTCACCGGAATCCTCTTTCGGGTCACCGGATTCTTTTTCTTACGCGATGTCATTCAACGACAATTCTCTTCCGTTCAATGAAAATGACTCGGAAGAAATGCTTCTGTATGGACTAATTGCGGAAGGCACACCAGAAGCCACATCAGAAGCGGTATGCTCCAAAGGAGTTAAGGAAGAGGAGGTTAGTTCAACAAGAGAGGAAAATCCGAGTAAGGAAAAGTCATATAGAGGGGTGAGGAGGAGGCCGTGGGGGAAGTTTGCTGCGGAAATAAGGGATTCGACTCGACATGGGATGAGGGTTTGGTTAGGAACATTTGACAGTGCTGAAGCAGCTGCTTTGGCTTACGATCAAGCTGCTTATTCGATGAGAGGTTCTTCTGCTATACTCAACTTTCCGGTTGAAAAGGTTGAAGAATCACTTAAAGAAATAAAGTGTAACGTCGAAGAGGGATGCTCACCAGTGATGGCACTCAAGAGAAAACATTCCATGAGACGGAAAATGGTAAGCAGGAAGAACAAAGAGAGAGATGTCAGTATAGACAATGTGGTGGTGTTGGAAGATTTGGGTGTTGATTACTTGGAAGAGCTGTTAAGTTCATCTGAAACTACTGCCAGACCCTGGTGAAAGAAAAGTCAAAGACTACTTCTCTTTCCAGCTCCCCACATCTGATTTTTCCTAAATCCTTAAATCTTCTTTCTGTTTTGTTCTTCTGCTTGATTTCATTTTTCCTCTTTGTATTTCGTCTTTGTTTGTCTCATATATTGATCGCATGACATAGCTAGGAAGGATCATATTATGATATTTTTATTATTTATATGTTGTACCTTAATTACTATACTTTTCAACATGTAACCCTCAAAATCAACCCACTTTTCCCGGCCAAAGAACGGATTAAACCCGGTAACCCTCCCTTTTCTGATGGTAATTGGCTAAGCATATTATATTCATCTACTTTCGTTTCTTAACATAAAGTTGAATCTATTAATAAAATACTGATGATTGCATGTAGCGTATCTTTGTGTTGTGGGACTCGAGTGTTAATTCAAGGTTCTAAAGTATCAACCAGACGATGACCTCTCTCATATTTATTATCATCACCGTGCCACAGTTTCATCAAATGAAACATAATTAATAGTTAATCAAACAGAAATAAAATAAAAAAATAAAAAATTAAATGTAAATTATTAACAATCATAACGAGATGGACATAATTAATTTTTGTTCTTAATATTAAACTTATTTTTATGTTATAATTAATATTTTAAAAAATATTATTTATTTTTCATTAATTTTTGTGACCAAACAACCTCTTAGTTTCTCATTTTTCATTATTATTGTATTATAGGGAAAGAAACTAGAGAGAGAGAGAGAGAAGAACAATAGGAACCGAAATTAGCGGACAGTTGAAGAAATTCACAGAAGAAAAAGATTAATTCATGGGGACCTAACGAATTCTATTAGTTATTAACGTATTTACTATGTAATTTAAGTTTCAAGTTTGAACTTGATAAGTGGTAAGAATGTTGTTGGCGTAAGTTATTATTCAAATGATTAGATTAATATCGACCAAACACGACTTTACATTAATCTAAATGTTTGATGACAACAAGTCTTTACTTGTCCGATTTGTATAAGACTATTCAATGACTGCTGTTTTCTCTTCTAGTTTTCCATAATTAATTTTCTCCGATTAGGCTTCTGTTCGCTCTTTGATTGAATAATGAATGTCGGAGATTATTCAATCCTAATTGCCTTCCATCAAATGTGCTGATAAAAGAGGCGATCCATATTGGCTTCTTCTTTGACTGTGATGTCATAGTCAATTCAGTTAATTAGATGTATAAATAATCAAGCATATTATTTTGAGATAAAATATAATTTTAATTATTAATTATAAATATATGACATATAATATTAACGATTTATATTATATTTTAAAATTTTTAATTTATATTATAAAATATAAAATTAAGAATTAAAATATAATTTCAATCATTAATTATGATTATACAACGTATATTAATATTTAATTAATAAAAGTTAAAAATAAAAAATAAAAAATATTATGGATATTAAAATTTTTTTGAATAAATTGATCATGTCACATCATGTAATTGATATATATATATATATATATATATATATATAATATGCTCGTGTAAGTAATACAAATAAAATTTTTATAAATAGATTATATTTTAATATATAATTTTTATAAATAAAATTATTAGCAAAAAGTCATTAGTTATTTTATATCAATCATATTCTCTTTTTATTTAAAAAAATATAATTATCACATACAAAAAATAAAGTGTTATATTATAATGTATTTTAGATGTTTTAATTTTATGAAAAAAATAAAAATTTTAGCTTTATTATAAATATAAAATAATTTTTTCTTATTTCAACATTTTTTTTTCTTATTACAATCAAATAGCACAACAAAAATTTAATTATACATAAAAAAATTCTTTTAATTAAGAAAAAAATTAGAATTTAATACAAAAATAATCGATTATATACACACACACTTATAACGAAGATGCCTTACACACTTACAACGAAGATGCCTTTATTTTTGCCTAACCATGATGATGTAATGAGAGCTATGGAAATGATATCAAAGATTTTAATTTATTTTTTTTAATTGATAACAAAATAATATCCAAAAGTAAAAAAGAAATTGAGTTTATTAATTTATTTTAATTTTCTAAATATAAAAAAATATATAAATTTTTAAATTTTAACAAAATAATAAATATGAACACACTATGATAATATATTTTTAGTATTACTTGTTATTTTTTTTATAACTATGTTTTTTAATTGTCAAAATATATTTTTATTTTTAATTTTGGCAAAATCTATCAAAGTATCTGTTAACATTATATGCACACACGCGCTCGCGCATTCCTTCATTGCAGATAAAATCAACTATTAACTGGCGACATGGAAGAATTGGTTGAAGCATTCAATTAGTCACGTGGTTCATGATACCGAAGAATACACTATAAGGGATAAAAGTGTACAGAGTCGTTTGAGATAATTCAGTCAACATTCAAAGGGACCATGCATAATTATTTTCTTTCATGAACTTATAGTAAAGTACTTTCTTTTACTGATGGACTCACAATAAAGTGGTGAAACTGTATAAAAGAGTACATCATGATGTCTTGACTTTGATGAATTAACTGAACTTGGCCACCTTTTTACAATAGATTTGCTATTGTTTATCCTACTCCAAGTCTCCAACATTCTGAGTCTTTAGAACTCTTCAGGTTTTCTGCCACTTCAAGCAGCCGTTTGTCACGTTCAAGCTTGTAAATCACGTACAGACACTGTACACCAACGGTCAGAATCTTATCGGATGTCAGCTTTATGATGTCTTGAAAATTGAGGGGTGGCGCGCAGTGATAAAACGCACGTACATTGCATGATCAGTGAATTGGCAATAATACATAATCATATATGTAGCTTGCTGGCATGCATGCAATTGATGATGAATTGAATTTTCGTGATGTTCAAATGAACAAGGAGAACTTTTTGAACAGTCTATTGATTGATTGATTGACTGACAACTTTTATCTTTCAAATGGAACGGCTGCAAATGGTGATTAATGATGAGCAGTAATAATTAATGCCAAAAGAAGACAAATAAAAAAGTGACTTTGCATGTTTTATGAGTACCCCTGGCCCCAGTTTGTTATCATTTGACAATGACAAATACATAAAGCAAAGGGAAAACCATTAGACATGTGGTTGTGATACAGGCTTTGCTCGATAACATTTTTATGAACTAGCTTTCGAAATTTGAACAAGCTTGTACAATTGAAAATAAGAAATCAAGAATGCATCTTATACTAATAGGTACATGATATATTAAATCCATTAATTCTTTGAATGTTATTCATTTAATTAGAAGTGGAAAAATTGGTTGGCTCATCTTAGAGATCAAGAAGCTTATTTAATTTCATAGATGAATTTATTCTCTACTATTCACATCCCAAGAGATTGTAATTTGACTGCTCATAATCTTACAGAAATGGTTATGTCTTCTCTCTCGCCCACCACCCCTTTGAGAATACATACATATTTGAATGAACAAAGAAAATATTATTGAAACTTGAAACTTGGAAATACAATTCACAGGTACACACCGAGTTGGGTTACCAAGCCCAGCATAAGTTGATTAAGATGACATTACTATACCAGTATTGGGCATTTGTTCAGGTTTGAGCCCACCTATACTGAAAAATGCCCCCCTTCGTAACTTGTTCTTAATTACTTCGTAACGGTAAACATACCCGCTGCTGAAAAGATAAACATAAATAAAAAAAATTAGAGGGTTGATATTTCCCACTTTACTATCTCTGTGACAGTACCTGATATTTAATTTGTTTTAGATAAGCTTGCTAGGTTCATCTAAAAGGAGAAGAAGTTGTAAAATTTTGTCTTAGCATGGACTGACTTGAGTCCTTCAGAGAACTCTTACAATATTATACGATATAAAAATACACAAAATTTACTTGAAAACATATATATCTATATATACATATATATGAAAGTATAGCATATACATATACATATATATATATATATATATATGCTTATTTCATGTTCAATTATCCTGTTTCTTCTAGTAGTTAAAATTTATCTCATTTTACAGCATGAAATCAATAATATCAGCTCACCAGAATTATTTTCGAAGAAACCTGTGGAGGAAATTTGCTCTCAGAACCAGAGTGGCTTTTTAATTAATGACCTACCGATAATCCTAAACCAGGTTAGGAGGTAGAAAACTTTCATTATCAATCCAGAAGTATTTCAACAAATTTAGGAGCATATAATTTATTTTCACATTAAAATGTTGTATGTACGATTTTAATCAAATACTAAGATGCAAATGACTAATAAAGGATATTCCCCTCAAATTTGATTAGTGAAAAGAACAGCTGGGTTTGCTAATCTTTCATTTCCTGTTTCTATTTTGTGTTGCTAATGATAATAAAACACAACTCTTGGCACTTCGATATGCATGACCCTGCCAGTTTAGGGCGGTGGATGAACTATAGTGTACAAGGGTGCATAACACTATAGAATTTCCAAAACAATTGCATCAAGTCAAATGTGATCATATTTGTGAAACATTTCTTTGGGTCTTGCCGGTGACAGGGACCTTAGAGTTCCTGACCCACTTGACTATTAATCTACACTTAGTTGGAACTCTTGACTATTTGAGGTTCTGCAAACACGAGTTGTGTTAATTGTAATTCAAAATTTCAGAATTCCTGTGAAGTTTGTTTGATTTCAGTTAGTGGTACTATGTCAACTAGTCTAAGTAAGGTTGGGGTGTAATTAGGACATTGGTTCTGAGCTGTGATTGGTTGTTAGTTGAGTTAGTTGTAACTGAAAGGAAAAGTCATTACCAGAATGTAAAAGCTGGTAAGCAAAGAAATGAGAGGACAATTAGGAAATACTGAGAATGGGAAGGAGTAATGAAGAGTTTGTAGAAGTTTCATTGATCCTTGTATTTACCGGGTTGGAAATAAAGCATTCAAGTCCCCTTTTTGAGCATTTTTCTCTTCAGTTTTGTTTTGGATTCATTGGGATCGAGTTCATTCTATCTTGCTTCTTAATTGCTGATCTTCATTGATTAATTTCATTGTATAAAGAAAGGAAGTAAAGATTTCTTGCTGCTGTAAATTGAAGAATTGAGTTCAGGCAGTGCTGGTGTTCATCTGGTTGATTCTCGTAGGTTGCGATAAATTAAAACTGCTACAAGTTGGAGGGACATGGTTGATATGATAACGAAATGCTGATGTAGTCTAAACAAAGAGAACATAGAAGGTGAAGGCAGACGTAAGAAAGAAGATATTAAAGGGCCAATGTGAACATGTAGAGAGAAATTCTTCTGCATTATGTTTATATGATTGATATATTAAAAACCCAATTTGCAAGAAGAAGATTTAATAGCTTCAAGGATCCCGCTTTATGATATAACTAAACCAAAGAATTTAATTTGTCTGTCATGGAGGAGATGTTCAGAAACTTCAGTTTTAATTTGTCCTTCAACAATGCATAAAAAGTGGTAGCTTAATAGCAGTAGTTACGCAAACCTTTCCATGATGGCTTCCATTTTAAACATAATTAGTTGAAGTTACCAATATTAATTGAACTCCATCTAAGATATTGCAATTCAAGAAACTACTTTCTTTAGTTGCACTAAGACTAAGACTATTAAAGGCAAATTTCATGAATCCAACATATATGATCAGCTTGTTTTTCCCGTGGCTTCTTTTCAGATTTTCGGAAGGAAACGAAAATTCCAAGATGCAACAATTAAACTGGAATTACTTGGATTAATTTTTACAAAATTTATCTGCGCGTATATGTCATATTAACAAAAACATATTCAGATTGGTAGGCTCCTCGTTCAATAATAACTTTCCCAGAAACCAGGGGCACCGATGCTGATAAGAGTTATCTGTGCGTATATGGAGAAGGATTATATATCAATATGTCAAGCTGTGTTTATGTACCCTTTTGAGATTAACTCAATTTGTTTACTCAAGTAATTTAATCAGTCTCCTACATAGGGTCTATATATTGTTCATGTTTTGCGATCTACATTACAGATTTTCTTCCTAAAGGGATCTCGATTGACATGTACAAATTACCAAATCCGATTGATCATATAACATACGAGACTTTCCTGTTTAATTATGTGAGGTTAAATGATGCAAAGAAATTCTTTATCCGGCAAAAACACGGTGAGGTCAGTGCTTGGGGAACATTGAGAAAGTCAAAAGACACATAAGAAAGATATATTAATTTAAATAATAGATATCATTGCAAGCAGCTGGCTCTCAATTGCCTTTTAGATTCAAGAATATGCTCATCCCCTCTGAGCAGTGAACAAAGACATCAATCACCGAGATGAGCATTCCTGATAACTGAAATAAGACAGAAAACAAAGCAAAATATATCATACGAGTGGGCAGGAGCGCTTATTTCTAGTTAGATTTTGATATATTATCAAAATCAGTTGTGTGGAGGCTTATAGGGAAGCTCGTGTTCTGGGAAGGGCTTCTCAATCTTGGGAGGCTTGTAAACTGGTGGGAAAGGTTTCTTGATCTTTGGAGGCTTGTAAACTGGTGGCTTGGGTTCTGGGAAAGTTTGCTCAATCTTCGGAGGCATGTAAAATGGTGGCTTGTGTATTGGAAAAGGCTTGTAGTAAGCGAGAGATGGAGCAGAGAGCATGACGACTACTCCAATGAGCAACACAAGCGTGTGATAGCCATCCTGTAATATTTTTTGATGGTACATTGCCAGAAACCGGTGCCGTTTTATAGAGTGATTGTGCCTTGTTTGCCAATGCAGGTGTCAAATATATTATGAAAAAAGGGTCGAAAGTAAAGTTTCTAATTTATCAGGCCATCATTAATGTTACAGATGACTTTGGGTCTCACTGAGTTGGCAAGGTGGAAATACGAGGCAGTGCCTAATTTCAAAGCATCAAATGCGGCAGAGGATTCATAGAGTTTTATTGCTTTCCTTACTGTATCTACCTTCATTAAGGGTGCATAAGGTGGTTTCAAGTACAGAATTAACTACTGATAAAGTTTTAGTTGCAACAGTTCAGTACAGTTTGGGATAATAGGATCCTCAACTTAAGATAAATCTATTTATTTATAGGATTCAAATCAGTTCAGTACACTTCACTCGAGATTTGAGAATACTTGAAAAGATACAATATACTATATTTAATTTACTTTTATTTTTTTATTAGGCAATAAAACAAAACATTTTGTAAGCTAAAATTTTACTTTTTTTTTACTTTTCTAAGACAATAAAATATATTTTTAGTAATTGATTAGAATTTAATTTATTATTAATCTCTATGATTTATCACATCTTAATTTTTTTTTGAGTTCATCAACCAAAATATATAATAATGATTATGTGATTATAACTTTTTGGTGCAAGTGATTAGTTAATTATTCGTTTGAATGTTAATTATCATTAGTAATTCTTTTAGAAATTGAGTCTTTACATTTTATAACCGTGAAAAAAAAGAAAAAAATAATAATTTTTTAAAAAAATTTAGAAGATAATTGTAATTTTAAAAAGTATTTAAAAAAATAGTAGAAACTAAAATTTATGTGTAATTACCAAACTAATGTGATTTAGTTTTGCTTCATAATTATTAAAATATGAAAATAACTCAAACAAAATAATTATCACCGGTCAAAATCCCTGTAAAAAGTAGACAAGGGTGTGATACATTATACCATGTAATTTCATTCCTTTTGTGGTGATAATTTATCCTGTTCGTTCGTGCATGTGTCTTAATCATATGCTGCAACTCTCTTATCTTTCTATCATCTAGCAAAACTCGATGGAGAGAAAACACGAATTTTGGAGCTCTGGCGTTAGTTTGACATGGTTAAAAAAGAAAAGAAACAGCTCGTCAGTAGAAGAATAGGGTCGAAATAAAGATGTGTAAGGTAATATATAGATGAAACTGTTACATGCAAAAACAGGATATGCTCTTCACCCACTGCAATGAGTAATGGTAGGAGCGATACAATTTCAGCTAGTGATGATAATAAAGGATAAGACACATCGCACTAGCTAGTAGGTGCATAGCAGAAATCAGCTCTTATTTCTAGCGATTAATTCCTCTTTATTTATATTGGCAACGGCTCAGTTGGGATGAGCCGGAGGTGGTATGTTGTGAGGCGGCTTCTTATATGGAGATGGAGGAGGCATCATCTTACGCGGTGACTTGTGAGGACCTTCCTCGATCGGAGGATATGCCGGCTGGTTGTGACTGTAAGGTGCAAATGGCTCGTGGATAAACGGTGCTTCTGCGATCGGAGGTAGAGTTGGTGGCTCATGTTCAATTGGAATTTTGTGCATCGGTGGTTTGTGTTCTGGGTGATGCTTGTGGGTTAATGGTGATGCAGGTTCTACACTGGGAGGCTGAGTTGGTGGCATTTGCTTAGGATGATGATGAGGTTTCTCTTCCTTAGGATGTTTGTGAAATGGAGTTGGTGGGCTGTGCTCAGGTTCGTGTTCATAATGGGGAGGATGCTCATAATCAGCAATGGAAGGAGTGACAAAAACCACAGCAAGAGCAACGAACAACACGAGGAAGTACTTGTTAGACATCTTTAGGCTCTGGTATGATATGATGGTTCAGAACTTGGAAGTGTGGATACCATTTTATAGTGCCTCGACCCCTTCTTATTCATCTTATCATACAAGGATTTTCCATAAATCAATACATAACTCGCTAAATTTCAGCTGATAAAAAGGTCAATCTGGGCCCCGTGGAGTTCAAAACTTGGAAATTAAAGCAAAAGCTTGGTTCTGAAATAGAGGGACGCGTGGTTAAAGAGGAACTGACATTTCTCTTTAAATTTCTTCTTATCAGCCATCGAATTCACACGTTTAATATAAATTATTATCTCAGCTTGACTTTAGCCAAATTTTAACTTTCATATTTCATCCAAAATGGAGGTATTTTCAAAGTTAAGCAGGCGGAGTTGACAAAAAGACAACGTTCATATCGCAGTGAATCGATGCATGATTTTGGCAAATAGTTAAACTTCAAGAAAACGACCTTCGGCAAACAAATTCTATGAAGTCATAGGTTCTTTGCTTTAACTAATTAGAATATGAACATGGATCTTCCATGAAGTCATAGGTTCCTTGCTTTAACTAGTTAGAATATGAACATGGATCTTCATCTTTGGATTTTGTATTGTTTCACTGAGATTGTATAATGGTTGAAAACTCAGTGAGAAATATGCATCCGCATTTATTGATTTCGCACATGATGCCGAGAAGATAGGCTTAATAAGCTGCTCATTGAATTGCATTATAGAAGCTTAGCTTTTACTTCCTAGACTATTATTATTATTTTTTGTTAACACGTACTTATTATCTTCTTATACTCAAAATCTGTTCCTTTATTATATTTTGTTTCTAAATTATTTGTTATCTATGAATCCCAGTTCATATTAACAAAAGAATTTTATGAATTTTAACATTTTATTATTATTAGGCACAAAACAATGGCAGATAGGTAACTAGAAGTTTAACAAGAAGGCGAGGATTCATCTTAGCAGCGTTCATGTGTTAACCATAACCATCAATACGAACAGAGATGAACAGGGCACGCATTTATGGACGATTACTGATACCGCTAGTACCAGGACAAGATGTTCTTCGATCTTTATTAAGGTGGACTCTTGAGCCACTACTATAGCTCTTATCTATATCATTATAAACACTAGTACTGTCACTCCTGGGCGGGGCGTTTTAGCGGTGGTGTCTTACGGCGTGGAACAGCGTTTTCCGCCATATGACTGCTCCTAACTGGCGGTGGGTTTCTAGATGTAGACGGTGGCACGGTATAAGATGGCGACTTTTCGGCGTTCTCCGCAAGAGGAAGCGATTGAGAGTGTGAATTGGGTGGGCTTCCAGGCTGCCAACGGCAGTGACAAGGTTCAGCTGGAGTGGGAATGGTGATCAGAAAAATCACTGAAAGGAATAACGCAATTAGCATTTTCTTTGCCATCGAAAGAGACGGGTGGGATAGGTTAGGTTTGAAGAAATTAATTGGAATTGGCAGGATTGTTATATAACACAGATAGATTAGGTGCCATTCAAATTTGTTTGACACGTTTGTTTGCTGTGCAGGTATCATAATAAGTTTAAACCAGTTGCCCTGAACTTTATTTGCATGGAGTCAACGTAGCTTCAAACTTGCAATTATTTTAGCCAAGTACTCCCCATGACGAGTGTTTTTGCTTTGTGACCAACTGAATAAATTTTGTTTTGCGATCTTTGGAAAATTCATTAATAAGAAAAATAAGACTGAAACAATACCCTAATCGTGGTTCGGGGATAATAACGAGGTTTGCTCTTAATATTTCTGATCTATTAATTTCAGTATTTTCGAATAATTTATTTTCCATCAATAATCTTAGATTATAACTTAGAAATAATTTCTCCATATATCATGCCATGCACGTGTAGTCACAGGTCCTCCATGGAAGTTAATTCGATTTTATTACGATCTTTCTTCTTCTTGTATATATTTTTTTTGTTCTTATCGTAATTGTAATGAATCTGAGACTATGGCAAATTAAAAATTGATGCCATCCAAAAAAAATGAAAGAGAGAAAAGAGCCAGCCAATAATTTGAAGAAGAGAATCTTATTATGTAATGAGAGGCACGCAGTAGTCAACCTGTAAACATAAGATGATCGACTAATATCTTTAGTAAATATACTCGATGGTACAAGCCGACGATCGAGAACAAACGCTAAATCACCCAATCAAGAACATGCGTAACTCTCTAATAGTAGTTACTGCTCCATAGAACAGTACGATAAGCTCTTATTTCTTCAA
The DNA here is from genome assembly GCA_019650275.1 of Xylocarpus granatum. Lineage (NCBI taxonomy): Eukaryota > Viridiplantae > Streptophyta > Magnoliopsida > Sapindales > Meliaceae > Xylocarpus > Xylocarpus granatum. The sequence continues at coordinate 9,930 of BNST01002735.1, read as the reverse complement.
TAATATACCGATATTAACATAGATAATTAAGTACTGATCAGTTGGAAAATGGAGGTTTATGTGGTGGCTCCTGGTGGTGCACTGGCTGCTCCTCTCCATAAGTTGGTGGCTTCAGCTTCCTGGGTGGCTTGTGCAAGTCCTCAACTTCCTCGGCTAAAATGTGTCCATGCGGTGGCTTGTGATTTGGTGGTGGCTTCTCTCCTTTGCCCTTGGGAGGCTTTTGTTCGGGTGGTGGCTTTTCTCCTGGAAATGGCTTTTGTTTGGGTGGTGGCTTCTCTCCCTTGCCCTTTGGAGGCCTATCAGCTGAGTCAGTTGGAGGCTTATGTGCTGGGAATGGCTTATGCGAGTCATCAACTTCCTCTGCCATAATGTGTCCGTGTGGTGGCTTGTGCTTTGGTGGTGGTTTGTCTCCTTTGCCTTTGGGAGGCTTACCGGCTGGTTCTGTTGGCGGCTTGTGTTCTGGAAATGGCTGGTGGGAATCCTCAATTTCCTCGGCCAAAAGGTGTCTGTGTGGCGGCTCGTGCTTGGGTGGTGGCTTCTCACCCTTGACTCTGGGAGGCTTATCAGCTGGGTCTTTTGGTGGCTTGAATCCTGGGAATGGTTTGTGCGAGTCCTCATCTTCCTCAGCCAAAATGTGTCCATGTGGTGGCTTGTGCTTTGGTGGTGGCTTCTCTCCTTTGCCCTTGGGAGGCTTACCGGCTGGTTCTGTTGGTGGCTTGTGTCCTGGAAATGGCTTGTGGGAATCTTCAATTTCCTCGGCCAATAGGTGTCTGTGTGGTGGCTTGTGCTCGGGCGGTGGCTTCTCACCCTTACCTTTGGGAGGTTTATCAGCTGGGTCAGTTGGTGGCTTGAATCCTGGGAATGGTTCGTGCGAGTCCTCAACTTCATCAGCCAAAAGGTGTTCATGTGGTGGCTTGTGTTTTGGTGGTGGCTTCTCTCCTTTTCCCTGGGGTGGTTTGTGCTCTGGTGGTGGTTTAATTCCCTTGGGCGGTTTGCCATCTAAAGTTTCATCTAGTTTTCGTTCAGTAGGAGGCTTGTGTATAGGTGGTTTGGGGTCATGTTTAGGAGGCTCATGGTGGTGATCAGCGAGTGAAGTAGTGGTGAGAATAACCACTACTACAAGAAGGAACAACACTAGCAAGTGTTTGGAAGGCATATTAGAGTTTGCTACTTCGGAATATTGGATGTTGGTTAGCTAAGAGGATATGAATTACCTTTTTATAGGGAATGTGGGAGACCCTTTCGTCTTTATGCCCGTATCTAGTAGGAACAAAAGAAACTTGCTACCAAAATCTTCTTTCGGTTTCTTGCGTTGGGAGAGGAACCATTTGGGTCCCTCCTTAAGTTGAAAAGTTTGACTATCGGCCAAGGCGGGTCATGGTGCAGACTACCACTGGCACTAGGACTCTTCTTTTGGCAAAAGTTGTCATAAAATTATGTTCTTGGAGAACCTTGTTTTGATGAAATACATTCGTTGTTTCTCTAGTCAAGAAATTTTCTCAAGTTCCCTTTCTAAATTGTTTCTCCATTTCACATTTGAACAACTAATTTATCAGAGAAACAAGTGTCTCATATCAAGTTTCCCAATCAATCCATTGTAACTGGCTGCATATTTTATGAATACAAGCTTACTGTATATATATATATATACTATATGTATATTTATATGTTATGTATTTTCATATAGATTTAATCAATTATTGATAGGGTTTATAGGAAATCAATTTAATTTGCAAGACTACGTATTACACCCTCGCAGAGGAGAAGATGCCATAAAACTGAAGTAGCACCAAGTGCCCAATAACACGGTTGAAAAGGGTACAATTGCACATTGCCCATGCATATGGGATTTGTTTCGAGTACGAAATTGTCACACCACCACGCATTCATGGATTCGTATTCTTTTTCTCCTTAAGTGATTTTATAATGCAATGATGTTTCCATTAAATTAAAGTTATGAAAATACTATGACACTTAATTGCAAATAAATTATAGTAAGTCCTCTATTAACAGCAAATACCCTTTATAACCTTCATATTTTGGTATTTTCAAATCTTTATTTTTATTTATTTTTTATATTTTTTAGTGTTGTAATTTTAAGTTTCACACTTTCTTTAATTTTTATTTTAATATTTTTTTATACTGATTATTTTTAAGAAATAAATTTTATTATGTCTTATTTTATATAATCTTTTAATTTTATATTAAATAAAAAATTTTTTTATATCACCGTGATTTTTTTTAAAAAAATGTTACTCAGCACTTTTATAGTTAAAGGTTGTGATTTTGCACCAACATATTACATACTTCAATTAAAGTGATTTAATAAAATAAATAATTTTCAAAAACTTTTATAGATCTTAATTTGAATGTGTCAGTTTTAGACAAGTACTTAAGTTATTTGGCTGGTTCAAGTCTCAAATTATGAAAACAAATGGTTACTTAAGCAAATATATTGTGAGAATTAAATCTAAACACAATAATTTCAAACATACTTTAAATTTCTAGAAGCAACAAAGAAAGCATTTATAAATTCTAAGCAAGCTGTGATCAAGAGAAAAGATAAATTTAAATCCAATTAATAATGATCATACTAGGTATGCAAACAAAATTAGAGTTATATCGTTCCTTTATCATCATACGGACTCTGTATTCTACATTTCTACAACTGATTCGGTATATTTCGCAATCATGCAAGCATTTCTGCTGCATTAATCCCAATTTCTAGCCGCCGTCTAGTTTCTTCATTTCCCACGTAGGATGATGACTTTCCTTCATGTACAGAGCTAGGCCATGTGCGACAATACATGCACGTGGTTCAATATCATTTGTTCCGGCTTTGGCAATTTGATCATAAACTTAGCATCGAAGCATACTAGTTGACAAGTTGATGGTTATCAGAATTCAAGCCTGTAAAAATCAGTAGGAACTCTTGACAAAATGCAAATGTTGTTCAGCCGTTGTGAGTTTTATTTCATTGTAGATTGAGCAACTATTTCATACTTTACGGCTTTCCAATGGATTCATCATATTTAAGGAGAGGTATAAGGTCAAAGACCATTGACAATTTATGATAACATTTTGCTTTTAGCCCTAAAGTAATTCAGTTCTCGACAAAAATAGTACTGTTACAAAAGTGGCGTGGAAGTAACCCTGAATGGTAAGAATATGTATGCATGCAATAACATGGACTTTAAAACATCGACCATATATGTTACCACAATGCATAGAGAATCAAATCCATGCATGTCCAAGGGAGAGTTAAGTAAAATACGGAAACCTCTGGCATAAAGAGAACAAAATGCCACGTCTCTGCTGTGCCCATCACATGCATGCCATATGCAAACATGATTAAGTATGTCACATGAACGCAACTCAACAGTTTCGTTTGTCCACAGTCACGTGCATGATGACTAAAATAACGGATGGGCCATTGCCTATGTATATACATACACGCACATGCTTATCGTACATGTCATGGGTGCATTGCATCTTGCTTTTTCTATGGTGCTAGGTTTGTCGGTTGGGTCCATAGAGTTGAAAATTTTGACAATTAGATCTGATTTGCTCCCTCTTATATTATTTAGAATTATCATCTTGTAGTATTATATGTTAAAAATACTTTTTTATTTTATTTTTTAATTTTTTGTCTTCACGAGAAAACTCTTAAAGCCGTCTATTATTAGTCAGTACAGAAATGGGAAGAACAAAAAAGAGTGATCCATGGCCCGCATATATATATATATTATAGTCACATGTATCGGTAAAGAAGATACGCTAATGCTTTTACAGCAACCTAGCTGGGCTATCTACCAACATTATTGTTCAGTAAATCAAAAAAAACTGCTCCAAGCTTCTCCATGTTCACATTTTTAACTCTTAACAGCAATATTAGGTAGATAGCCTTTCTTATGCTTCTTTGTAATATATAAGGTTTACATGACTTGAAAAATTATATTGAATATATGAAATAAAAAAATTTATGATCTGAACTTTTGCTTAAATCAGTTTGAAAATATTTGAATAAAACATAAATTAAGCGAAAAATTTTTATTATATTAGTTTATTGATTAATTTGATTAAAAAAAATTAAAATTGATAAATCTTTGCAGTATATTCTAACTCTTTGAATATTAGAGTCTTGGTATTTTATTTAAAATTATGATTTTTTTTTATATATTTTTTATGGTTCAAAAGTGACAACATCACGTTAGTAATCAAGTACTCATTGTACTCACTGAATTTTTCAACGTTAATTTTGACATTTTAATTTGATCCTCATGTCATCCTTGTATAATTTTCAAATGAAAAGACAATGAGGAATGACTGCTTTCTTTATCCAAGAAATACTTACACAAGTAAAATGAAATCCAGCAATTCCAACTAACCGTCAAATGTCAAAATTAACTAATCAGCTTGGTTTTAGACTGTTCTTCTTCTATGTCACGTCGTGCACCTTCCTTGTCGGCTGTTGAAGCTAGGGCGTTTACTGATAAAACAATTCTCCGCATATAAATTAAACTTTCGATTTCAGTCACCATCTTTCCGAAGATAGAATGTTATACTGTTTAGAAATTAATGTTTTATGAGACTGAAATTTATATCAATTTCCTTTAAGGGCCCTTGGATGGCCAACGAACATATAACGAGAATCATTCGAGCTTGGTTTTGATTTGTTTAATCAAAGAAGGTATATAGTTTAATAAAATAAAGATGAGACTGGGATTAAGAAATGCACCGTGCTTCTCTCCCTTACGCCTTGGAGGCCTGTCTTCGGGATCAGGGAATGGCTTTTCAGTCTTTTGTGGTTCATCGAATTCAGATTAAATTTTAAAATTTTAAAATTTTGTTATACATCATTTTAAAAGTATTTAAAAGATTTGGACGATTAATGTGTAAATTTTCTTTGTTTTCTGGATTACTCATGGACCCATTATTACGATGCTGTCAATGCAAGGACCACAGAGCTGCTGCTAAACTTGACCACTAGGCTGTGGGGCACCTGCAGCAGGTTACCTTTGCCTTTTTTTCGCATTTTTAATATTTTTTATTGTCAAATTATAATTTAATTAAATTTAAAAATATCTATTTTTTCACAAATTTAAACATTTTAGTGTGATTTAGAACAACATGAAAGTATTTAACTATAAAAATAATTATATACAACAATTAATAGATATCCTTTAATATAATAACTCTGTAAGATAGATTATTTGAGTTCTACATTAATATTCTTTCTTTATAATACAATAGATTAAAAGAAATTTCACATCATAAAAAAATATTTGTTATTTTTCATCATCTTAATTGATACATTAATTTTTCTTTACTTAACATTTTTGCAGATTGCAATAGAAAATAAAAATAAAAAATTGAGTTATCCAACTATTTTTTATCATTCTTTATTAATTATTATTTTTTATATCTCGAGTGATTTTTTTCCCTCTTATTAAAATCAGTTTAAACAACGTATTTATATTTTATAAATTTAATAATGAAAGACAAGAAAGTGAACATATCAAGCATAGCATAGAGAAAGAAATCCTTGAAATGGGTATGAGATTTATGAAAAGACAATGCAAAGAAAAATTTATGGAGTATTATTTTATTAGTATTTCAAGTGTTATAAAATATATATATATATATATATATATATATATTATAACGTTAAAGGGAGTTGATTTTAAATATTTATATTGTATAAATTAGTAGAGAATTGCATGAGTATTAAGAATCACACAATCAATTAATGAACTTTTTTTTCCCTTTATATTGTATTATCTCATAACTAAAAATTTTAGATGAAATCTCATATAGTATTTTAGAATTATAAGTGACGAGAATTAAGAGATAGATTTTCACCTTGCACTCAAAAAATATTTGATGATTTTCACCTTGCACTCGAAAAATATATTATTATACAATTTTCAAGCATTAAAATTCATTATATTTTAAATTCAATCTATGTAAATGAAATTTGATAAAAATAATTAAATTGTACTTTTATAAATTATTAGGAGAGGAGACTTGAACTTTTCTTAGAAGACTATTTTATTTACAATTAGAGTGTTTATAAATTAAAATTAGGATAATAATAGCTTATATTAAATAAAGAATATTCTTACTTATTCTACATTGATTCTTATTTTATTATCTTACAAGCTAAGTAGCTATTTAAGATTCTTGAGTTATTGTGCCATATACAAATGCACACATAGTAAAATTATTTATTACCCTCAAAATGTGTGCCCAATATGAAGTCATTCAAGAACGTTACTAGTAACAGTATTTTTACCCTCATTCGAATCACTTTAAGCTGCATTCACTTATAGGAAGAAACCATGTGATTTCGTTAGCGTAGTTGTTTTTGCTTTGATAAATATAACCTGATTTCCCAATGGAAACAAACAGTTTTGCAGCTTCTACACAAATGTCACACTATCCCCAATTTACAATAAATTGAGTAATTTTTAGGACACAAACAACTAGATGTTAGTGGCTGTTTCATTAATAATGTATCATCTACTTGAATATTTTCATTTGATTTAAGTTTTGTTGTTTAGCACTTTTTTGGTCGCTTCGTAGTCGAATAGTCATGTTCAATTCACAACTAAACATAATTTCTTTACAAACCAAAGTCAATGAGGTGGAGTTTAATCTCTATTTATAAATACTTAATTCAAGTGCTGGAGAATATATTAGCACAGGCTTGATATACACTACTATATCTAAGTAATTGTGAAGGCAGCATTGAAAAATCAACGACATACCTGCATACCAGTGAATCCCCTCATAATCTTCCAAGGCATCGCACACGAACAGCCTCTTTGTTTTTGAGAAGTCAGTGGCACATTTTTCAGGTATTTGGTGGAAAGGCCCGATTTTCCCCAGCTAGGCAAATTTTGAACTTTCATTCTTAATGCACAGTTCCGATACCCCACCCACGGGGTAAAAACAATAATTCACTTTTTTTTTTATACAAATGAAGAGATCGAATACAGAGTTATGCTCTTTGGTGATGTTAATCGCATACATGAATAGTACACTGAAATAATAAAACCCCGCATCGCTACACTTCTATCTTAGCTGCCTCTCGTAGAACAAGTAAAAACATGTTAAATATCAGCATTAAGTAGGGTCCAACCTGTAATAGCTTAAATCTCTGCAAACATCAGTATATGGGGCATCACTAACTTATTGAGGTAATAGTAGCAGATTGACTCGCCATGCTGATGTCTAAAACGATTTAGATAGAAGAAGAATTACGATAAAGTCTGTGTGCGTCGTTTCATGGGAAGTAAACAAGCTTAAGCCAAAGGGGGTCCTCTTGGATCTTCTATTAAAAGTGTGAAGGCATTTTGTGTCATGTATTTTAGTGGCAACTGTGCGTAACTTTCACCGGGGCGTACCATTTTCTGCGTCCTAGCTGGAATGCAGAACTCCATAAATGTGAGAATGCGCCAACCAAAAACAAGGTGTAATTCCTCATCGACTAAACTTCTTCTGTGTGATTGATATACATTAATGTATAGTCTCTCTTGGACATCGCACCTTGGGACGAAGGGAGTTAAGAAAGGAAAATATGAGGGGGGGGGGGGGGGGGCGGACGCTTAAGGAGTTTTTTACAAAGTCCCGTTTAATCCGTATCTGCGCCGATGGCGCGATCAGAACACGAGCACAGAGCCTCTCGCGGCACTTTTTCACATCCAGGAGAATCCACCTCAGTTCCTGTGATTGATCACTGTGTGTTTCAGGCAAAACAGCGTTCCTGGGGGGGTGGCAGGAACAGTATACTCAACGGGTCTTCCGCCGAAAAACATATTCGAGAGGTTACGCTGTCTTGTTATTCTTGTGAGTTTCATAATGCAGTAAAAAGGCCTACACATTAACCAAGCCTGTAAGCACCAAAGAGAAAAGGTGGCATTTGCTGCTCCGTTGCCTTCGTGTTTCGCCTGGCTCGTACAAATGTGGGGAACTATGGCTCGCAAAAGTCGGTTGCTAGATGATTGGGGGACACTGGGAAAGCCACAAAATATTATCATCATAAATGCTGTTACATGTAGAACCAGTAAGCAAATTAGACCCCTAAACATTCTTAGTGGGGTCAATGGTCGGTGCCTTGTTATATCATTGGAGCTTAGAACACTTTTCACTTCCATATTACCGCCAATTTGATTGGAAACTCCTTGTCAAAGAGATGCCCGTTCTCTCTCAGATAAATATCTACCACTATCAAGATGGCAGGACTCACAGGGTCAAGCTTGTGATAGATAATCAATTGAACAACTGAAGTTCTCCGGCTAGTGATTGCGGGCTCTGCATTGATGTATTGAAAGATCCAATTCCTCGACTGAAACCATAGCATTTAGCTTGACTTGCTCATACCAAGGTACGACCAAAGGACGAGCTTGCCATATCTGTTGAGCTATAGGCATGAGTTAGGTCGCGGCAGTGAACTGATGTGGATCTAGGTTACTGACTATGTACTCTATCTGCTGCAGAAGAGCATAGGGCACATGAGGAAGAGATTTAGGCTGCATGCAGGATTCTGTCTGTCCGCGTTGAGCAACATTACCAAATCAATAGATGGAATAGTAATGCTTGGCAGATACAGAGTAGTAAGTATAAGAGAAGTGTGTCAGATGCCTATACAGACAAAACAAATCATTAATACAGGAAAACTTTCATTCTTTAGTTTTCCTGTTTTAGTGACCATGTCCAATTGTCTATTTAATATTTTGCAGAAGAGTTCTCAACATTGATGTCTGTCCGGATTCCAGAGATTCCGAGTAAACTACCAACTTGAAGGAGATGCATTATCATTCATCCATAGAGGTCAGAACAGACATCATTTCTTCCTAACCTTCCAACTAATCTAAATCCTGATAAGCTTATGAAGACCAAGGTATTCCAACATATAAATGACTACATAAGAGAAAACCAGCATCTATACTTTGATCCGTACATTCATCTTTGATCGCTCAGGATTATAGTGCTGTAGAATAGCAAAGATATTACCTGTTACTTTACATACAATAGCATCAGATAACCTCTCAATGTAGGCACTCCCGATGCTAACATACACTCGTATACATATAGAGATACACATAATAAGCCGACTTAAATGCAGGTAATAGGCTAAAAACTTGACTAATGAAAGACCCATAACACCGAACTTACTCCCGAGTTTTCTACAATACAATTACGCTAGACTGCGTCTATTATTGTATAACTTGCATACAGTAACACCTACATAAAAGCCTGTCAATTTCTACGCACTCATTCATCGTCATAGTAACTTGTACAACACGTACCGTCACATCTATTAAAGCTCTGGCCGGCCATTATCAGTATTCAAAAGCTCTACTTGCTATAAACACCTTGCTATTCTTGAGTAAGCAGTTTCACAATCTATGTATCTATATGTAAGCGGATAAGCGAGCTGAGAATACGGATGTCCTACTAAGATCTAAAGATCGGCAGTGCTTCTAATAGAGGCTATGTGACATAAATCTCAGAACGCTATCTCAGAGTCTAAATCTAGCATAGCGCACGGATTACGCATATCTCTTGCATGCAACAAAAAACAATGATCTAATGCGACCAGCTATAGAAAATAAACATAACCGCGCATGTTTACTGCTGCTCACAGGTAAGCAAAGCGATCGAAGGATGATGCTTTTAAGTAATGATAGATACAAAGATAGCCGAGGATTCGTATACGATTCATTCAGTTTTTTTTTCTCGTGGCAGACGCAAGTGGTAGATATAAGGATTTTACGAGAAAAAAACAAAAAGACAGGTCACCTTCAAGACAAGTTGCTGATGTGGTGGTTTGAAAGTATGTTCTATGGGACGGCCGAAGTAGTCTCTAGGAAACGTGGGCCTTCCATTGGCAGGAGAGGAAGAAGGCTTGCTAGGACTAGATAT
>BNST01002733.1:0-29109 GCA_019650275.1 Xylocarpus granatum | reverse complement strand
TTGTAAGGTACATGAGCTGGCTTATCTCTTCAATAACGTGATCCTCCAATTTGCATTAAAAACGTACTGCTAAGTAACTCTTTTTAACATTATCTAATGTATAATAATTTTCCATAGGATGTGCTGTGATTTTGTTCCCATAAAAGAATACGCTATTTTTTCTCCCCCTTGCGGATGGCCGGCTTCCTACGTCTTCTTCCACTTTGAGATCTTTCTAAGGAGGAGATTTTTGATCATGTGATGAAGAATCGGACTCTCTCTCATTTTGACCCACCCGGTGAGGAACTAAATGGGATTTCATGCTCTAAAACTAATTGATCATTAGGGTTCTCATCACAAGGTGTTTCCTCACTTTGACTTTCGCTAACTATGTTTTGTTCTTCATTTGATTCCAATGGTTCATGAATATCACCATTCTGTTGTGTTGAATCTTCATAGATAAAATCCTCTTTTTCGCTTTCATTCAAACTAACTCCATTATTGATTTGATCGTTATTCCTTAACAAACTCAACCGATTACCTACAATAGATAAGGGAAGAGGATCCCCTTTCATTTCTCCTTCATTTCTCACTTTATCAAAGTAAGGATCACTTTCCAGAAAAGTAACATTTCTTGACAAGAATTTCTCATTCGTAGAAGGATCTAAACATTTATAACCCTTTTTATCAATGCAATACCCTAAAAATATGCACTTTACACTCCTATGACTCAATTTATCTCTAGCATGATTAGGGATGTGAACATAACAAGTACAGCCAAATACCTTTAGATAAGATAAGTTTGGTTGCCTATTATGCAACAATTCAAAAGGAGATTTTCCATTCAACAACTTCGAAGGCATACGATTTATCAAATGTATGGCAGTGAGAATGGCTTCATTCCAATATCTTTTAGGGACATTGTGATGAAACATTAGTGACCTTCCTACATCTAAAATGTGCCGATTTTTCCGCTCGGCCACACCATTTTGTTCAGGTGTGTAGGGGCAAGTCGTTTGATGAACTATCCCTAAAGTGCTCAAGTAATTCTCAAAGGCATGACTAGTATATTCTCCCCCATTGTCGCTCCTAAGAATCTTAATCCTTTTACCAAGTTGATTTTCAATTAAGGAAACATACTCTTTAAAACATGATAAGGTCTCTGATTTGTTTTTAATCAAGTATATCCAAGTGTATCTCGACTTGTGATCAATGAATGTGACAAAATATCTAAAGCCATTGTGAGATTCTAAAGGAGAAGTCCATAGATCAGAGTGAACAAGATCAAATATTTCATTATAACAAGTTTCCGAATGTACAAAAGGAAGTTTAGTCTGTTTTCCAAGATTACAAGCCCTACATTGTTTAAAATCACTAAACTTCATTTTCGGAATCATTTTACACAGAATGTTACTAGGAGGATGGCCTAGTCTTGCATGCCAAAGTTTCTGAAGTCCACTGTCTTCCTCAACTCTAAGGGCTTGATTGGTACTATCCAAAAAATATAGGCCGTCATGTAAGGTTCCCTCACCAATCTTCTTCCCGGTTGACATGTCCTGAAATATCACCTTATTGGGTTCAAAGGTAACACGACAATTTAAGTCTTTTGTTATTCTACTAACGGACAGCAAATTTGATGAAAAATTTGGCATATAAAGGCCACTTGTTCTCTTGGATAAAACTTTAATATCTCCTAATCCCTTAATGGGTATTTCACTACCATTGGCTATTGTCACATTTCTAATGTTTCCTAGGGTTTCTATTCTAGATGCCATGTTTTTATTTCTAAACATATGATTAGTAGCACCTGAATCAATAACCCAAGGGTCAAACTTAAAATGTGAGTTGGAAATCATACCTTGAGAGGAGCTTGGAAGATGGTTCCGAAGTAGTTTGGCCAAATCCTCAAGGAGTTTTGAGTTCCCTTTTTCGATTGCATTTTGAGCACCTTGTGGTGGCGCCTTTTCCTTGAAGTTAACTGGCCTCAAATGTGGATTAAGAACCCAACATTTTTCTTTAGTATGACCAAGCATCTTGCAGTGCCCACACTTCCAGCATTTGTCTTTAAGGTTGTGCATCCGTCCACATTTATCACACTTAGCCTTAACTTTTGCTCCTTGGACCATCCTGCCTTCTTCCTTGCTGTCCACCAAACTACCTCTCTCAGCCTTGCTTGAATTCCCATTCAAAATCTTTCTTTGCAAGTACTCTTTATTAACCTTGTTTGCAACATCGTCATAATAAGGCAAAGGTTCAATTCTAAGAATGTGATTCCGAAGATCTTCGTAGTCCGAACCCAAACCCATCAAATACGATATCACAAGATCTTCATTGGCCCTTTTTTCCACCTCTTCAATGTTGGTAGTATTCGGCCTTAATGATTGAAGTTCATCCCATGCCTCCTTAATTTTGGTGTTATATTCTATCGGATCACCTCCACTAAGGCTGATATTGTTGATGAACTGCTTCAACTCGTATATTCTCATCAAGTTTCCTTGATGACCAAATTGTCTCTTGATAGACTCCCAAAGTGCTTTAGAAGTTTCAGCCTTTGAGAATGCACCTACCAAGGATGGTTCCATGGAATTTAAAATCCATGTGTACACCAAGTTGTCATTATAACACCAATCTTCATATTCTTCACTTGATGTGTCTGTGGGCTTTGTGATTCTTCCATTCACGAAACCCAATGCTCGTTTTCCACATAATGCTCTTTCAGCGGGATTGATCCAAATTGAGTAATTTTTTCCATTCAAGGGAAATGTGGTAAGTTTCAAGGTGGTGTTACCATCATTATCAACTCCCTTGAAGGAACTTCTGCTCTTGGTGTTGTATGACGAGCCCTCCCTTTCCATTCTTTAATTTGGCTATGAAGGGGAATGTCTTGATACACCAAGAACCAACAAAGCAACAAAAGGTAAAAAGCTAGATTAGAGATGAAACCTGCTCTGATACCATGTGAAAAATATTGAAGAAACAAAGAAGTGTGAAAGAAAGTATTGATGAAAGAATAAAGAAGCTTGTATTTCACTTTACACATCTTGGGTATATATATACAACATCCTAACGGCTAGGTACAAGTTGATTTTACTTTTCTAACAGCTAGGTACAACACATAACAGCATAGCTTTCAATTTCAAGAACTAGCCGTTATTTCGTCCATTAGTGATTAGCTTACTAGCCGTTATTTTGTCCTTTAGTGGTTAGCTTGATATGGGCTTTGGGCTTGATATGGGTGTACATAGGCCAATCAAAGAGTTATTTGGGCCTTTTATCTTCACCCTCAATCCCTTCATCTCAAGTTTCAACACTAAGAAGGTAGTCGCGCATACCTTGCCTGCATAGAGATGGCAACATCTCCTTGGCATATACTGACCATTCCTTCTTCATGGGCCCTAAGACTCTGCTCATGTATGCAATAAGTCTTCCGGCTTGACTCAGGACAGCACTTATGCCATCTTGACATGCATCAGTGTGAAGCTTGAAGGTTTGGTTGAAGTCAGGCAGTGCTAACACTGGGGTCTCACACATAGCTTGCTTCAACAACTTGAATGCGTCTTCACTCTTCTCTGTCCATAGGAATCCCTCCTTCTTTAGCAAATCCATTAATAGTTTTTCTATGGCACTGTATTTACGAACAAATCGACAGTAATAACCTGTCAAGCCTGGAAATCCTCTGAGTTCTGTGACATTCTTAGGAATTGGCCATGTTTGCATGTCTTCTATTTTCTGTTAGTCTACCTTTACTCCATCTTCGGATATGATGTGATTGAGGTATTTAAGCTCCTTTTGCATGAATGTGCACTTGGATAACTTGATGACGAAACAATTTCTTCTTAACACTTCTAGCACTTTTGCTAAGTGTTGTAGGTGATCATCATGGTTCTTGGAATAGACCAAAGTGTCATCAATGAAAACTAAGACAAACCTGCGCAAATAAGGTTTGAAGATGTCATTTATGGCTATTTGAAAGATGAAGGGTGCATTGCAAAGTCCGAAGGGCATGACTAGGTATTTGTAGTGTCCATTATAAGTCTAAAATGTTGTCTTCTGCACATCCTCTTTCTTTCATGCATATTTGATGATATCCGGCCTTGAGATGTAACTTGGTCAATAACTTTGCTTCATGTAACTCATCCAGCATATGAATTGTGGGGATTGGGAAATGATCCTTGACAATTGCTTGGTTAAGTGCCCGCTAATTGATGCAAAACCTTCAAGTTCCATCTTTTTTTCTAACAAGTAAAACGGGAGAAGAAAAAGGGAAAGTACTAAGTCAAATAATACCTTGTTGTAGCATCTCTTTCACACAAAGGTTATGGTTACTTCTGCAAGTTTGTCCCGCACATTACCATAAGCACTAGATGGCGCTCCAATGCCTACAAGGAGGTTCTGGGTGCTTTTACAAATTTGTATCGCACATTGTCATAAATGTCGGATTCCACTTTAACGTCCATATAAAGGTTCAGCAAACTTTCGTACCAGTGCACTGTCGCAAGCGCAGGATGACGGTCACACGACAACGTGGAGATTCCAGTCGCTTTTCCAAGTTCATCCCCTGCATTGCCACAGTCTTAGGGTTCCAATTATTTTTCCAAACTTTTCTACACCTTAAGAGTCAGCACGCCTACTAAAAATCTTCCTAACTTGCTGTCCCATTTGATTCTTGAGTTCTTTTCTTAGATTTATATTCCCCTAAGCTACCCTTCAGGATTAACTAATATATAAAAGATATGTTGAATATGCAAGACAACTCTCAAACCTATCACAACTTGCCTTGGTTGAAGAAGACAACTCTTAACTTCAACCTAAGCTCTTAAGCAAAGAAAACAACTCTTCACCTTGACTTAAGCCTAAGTTATCTCAAGACAACTCTTAAAAAATAACCGAAATATACAAGAATAGCAAGAATGCTAACCTTGATTCTTGATTAATGAATGAGAAATATGTTTTTGCTCACAAATAATGAGTTGTATTTATAGTATTAGACAGTCTTATCCTAATTCAATTAGTACTTAGGTTCCTTATCCACTTAGGATATGTTTTCCTAAGTCAACAAGCTTTTCAAAGTCAACTAAAACATTATCAAATAGACCTTATCCCACTGTTTCCTAATCATACTAGGATTCTTGGTCTTTCTTGAATTCCTACTTTGACTAAGTCTTTCTGTCCTTATCTTATCTCCTTCCTACAGCTGCTGAACTTCTTCTTGCCGTTTCCTTCTAGGATTAGAACTTCCATATGGCATGTCCTTCCTCTCCAAGACTTCTCTTTGGCGTGGTCATCTTGCTGAAATCAAACATACCATTGCTGTTGCTGGAGCTCTTCATGCCGTCCATCTCCTTCTCCTGCTCGGATTGCTTCATGTGTGTCCTGCCAATGCTGGTTTTCTTCTTGGCTTGGATTTCCACAGTTAGTTAGGACTGAGTCAAAACCTAGCTGTGCTTCACTGCATGCTGCGCGCATGCTTGTTGTGCGTACATTTTGACCTTTTTCTGCCTCTCTTACTATTTGGCGTCTTATGCGCATTCGCTCACGCTCCCTTTGCCTCCTCGGGTCTTCAACACATAGTAGCCTAACGTTGCTCCCTCAACCGTATGAAAGTTTCAATCACTTCGGCAAGGTCATCCCACGTAGTGCCTCACACGCTAGACATCACTATGACATCTGCACGAGAAGTTCTCGGTCACTTTTGCAAGTTCATCCGTGCTCTATTGCAAGCATGAGTGCTAGACCGATGACGGCATGAAGATTCGAGGTTTTTATGTTGTGTATTGATCGTTTTAAAATTTTTGTTCGTATTTTAATTATTTTTATTATATTTTTAAAATTTTGTGTTAAATATTTTAAATTTTATTTTATGTTTAAATTATTTTTTATAAATTATATTAAAATTATTATTTTTTTGTATTTTAATTATTTTTATTACATTTTTAAATTTTTTTGTTAAATATTTTAAATTTTTTATTTTATATTAAATTTTTTTATAAATTAGTTAAAATTATTAATTATTTTAAATTTTATGCTGTGGTTTTAAGGCGTTGGTGTAAAAGGAATGTATAGTACAATATCTCTATGTTAATCTTTTGGAATATCATTGGGTTTGCAAAATATTCAACGTAAAATGAGTAATGTTATATAATTATCAAATGGTGGGTTTGATTTGTTGGCAGGCAAGAAATTCCATCAATCTATAATTCTTGAATATTGTGTTATGAGAAGACAAAAGCCAAAGGCCAAATGAGGAAAGACTGGTCAAATAATTTCTGTTTCTCTCACTTTTCTTTCTCTTTCTCAGGCAAAACAAAAGGCGTCTTCTAAGATCTAAATCCACAACCTTCCCCGCCGTTCACACCACTCAACTCTCAGATTCCCTTCTTATCTTCTGCCTTTCCCCAGCACGGACACCCAATTGAATGCAACAAAGCCCATGCCAAACGATATTAATACTATCATTTCTTCGTCTTCTCCTCCTCCTCCTCAAATCAAAATCAATCTGTCTTATTGTGTAGTTTCTGTAGAAATGAAAAGATATGCAGATAATATATATCACAGTATGCAGCTTCAGAATTATTAATTCACTTTCATTTCTTCAGTCGACCATTTATTTCATGCTTTAAGAGAAACATTATCAGATCTTAATTTCCATCTCTAAAACCAGAAGCTAACAACCCCTCGGCACTCTAGAACAATTATATATGATAGATAGATAGATAGATAAATTAGCTTGAACTTTTGATTAGTTATAATAATCAAGGAACAACAAAATCAAACAGTTATGTGTGAGGGAAAGCGGTAGGAAAGGAGAGAGTAGGTCTAAATTGAAGAGTTACGCAACATACTAGAATTGGAATAGAATAGAAAGTAGTTTTATGGCAACAAATATAAGGAAAAAGAAAGCAAAGCAAAGTATCGTATTCTATTCTTCCCTTTGTACGTCAAGATACTATTGCCCTGCTGCTTTTCCATCTAGTTATTTACTTTTAAAAAATATAAAATAAAACAAAAAGCGAAACATGCATATTTGCAATTGCATGGTAAAAGGGTTAGAATATACTGCATACATTTGTCTTTATATTTATGTTTTCTTAAATTTTTTAAAGATAATTTTAAATTTTTTATTTATATTTTAAATATTATTTATTATATATTTTAAAATTTTAATATATATTAAAAATTTTATTATATATTTTAAATATTATATATTTTTTATTATATATTTTAATATTTTATTATTTTAAATTTTATAAAAATCATTTAAAGTATCGGATACTTAAATAAAAAGAATACGTACGAACATTGTCAAGTCTATCTTAAAAAGATAAGATATTTACATGTACAGAAATGGCACGAGAAGAAAAGGTTGATTAGATTGATTAGACTTTAATGGGTGTAACTTGCCCCGTGCCCTTTCATGTTTATCGCAAAATCTTGCTCTACGAATATCACTTCGCATATATGCTGATGTACTTGTTTGTTTCGGTTGAAAAATTAGAATCTACGTGCTTCCATACATACATATACATGTTTTGGGAACTATTAAATCAAAAAGTGCAACTAAATTACATGGAAAAAACATAAGAAAGAAGAAAGAAAAACAATCGAAGTTAACGAATCAACTAATTCCTCGAGACACGCCCAGCACTCAAATCTTTGCTTTGCCCATGTGCTACTTTGCAAAAGTTTCCATAATATTAAAAGTCAATTGAGTGGACCTTAATCGTATGCACGACTTCAAATTTATAATTTTAATTTAAACAAGAAGCTAGCAATAACAGTAAGTCATTTTACATAAGACACGACAACTATCCAGTTGTGCCTTACTTGAATGTCCACAATTTGAGGTTAGTCTAATTTCAAACACGTTGTTATCTTTTAAAAGATGGACATGATTGCAGAAGAGAAGAGGTTATTGATGAGCTTCATCATGAAAATAAAGTTGTTGCTGTCTAAAAAGAGTCAAACTTGTTACTTTACTCACTTGTATGGAGGGAAATTGATTTGTTGAATTGAGTTCAATTTCAGCCAACGAGGATGATGATTTATGGTCAATGAACTTTAATAAATAAAGTGGCTAATAACTTAAATGATGCATTAATTATTTTTTTAGTAGTTAAATTTTAATTAATTAGTCTTAATTTTTCAGGTAGTTATTAATGTGCAAATCTTCTAGAGCAAGCTTGCTGATTCTATAATGGAAGATATGTTATTGTAATATATTCAAAGTTTGTGAATGAGGAGAATTTTGTTGAGTTACGTCCAAATTCTTATCTAAACAAATTATTTATTTAGTGGTAAATTATCTATCGATTCTTATCACTCTTTCTTCTTTCTATCTTAGAGTATAGCGAATCAATCTAATAATCTTGTTTGTAGTGATTTGATCTTATCAAATTTGATTAACTTAGTTTTTAATTTCTTTATTTTAATTCTTAATACTAATTGAAAATCCATTTCCTCTTCTTAAACTTTCCATAAGCTATTCCCTATCATATTCCCAATTCAAATTCGTACATAACTCTTTAGCTTCCTTAAAACACCTCTACAGATCTAATAAATTACTCCAATTACGAATTTTTATCTACTCAACAATTATACCATATCCTAACACCTCTTTCCATTCACAAAATACCAAAAGAAAATATACCTATTAGATCTTGATTCATCATTTGAAGATCCTTGTGGCATATCAACTATGCCATGCATTCAAGCGCGGGAAGTAAGAATATAAAATATACCAAATTTTTCCACAAATGCTCGATAATTTATTCCATCAATTAACAGATTAATAATACTTCTTTATTATTAATTCTTTTTCTTGACACTATTGAATAAATAATTTCCATATTAATGTTGAGAGGAATCAATAGTATTATTATGTTGCATAAGGAATCACTTTTAATTGGATCAAGTGCGTAATCTTTGGGATTGAAATAACCATATATTATAATGGACTATTTTTATATTTAAAAAATACCGTAAGCGCTCAAGGTCTTTAATATCAAAAGTACACTTTAAATAACTTTTAATGTTATTTATTCCTAAAGTTCACTCTTAGTTATAATGATATCGTCCACATAGATTATCACAATAGTAATTTTATTATTGGAGTGTTTTATAAATAAAGAATGATCGTGCAACCTTAAAATGTTGAGAAGTTAAAGCACCTAAAAACTTAAAGTACCAAGATCTAGGAGATTGTTTTAAGTCGTAAATGGCTTTTCTAATCTCACACACATGTGGTCTTGGTACTTTAATGTTATATCCTTATGAGATATCCATGTAAACCTCTGCTTCCAATTTTCCTTGGAGAAAAGTATTTTGATTATCTATTTGATATATTTCCTATTCATAATTAGTGGTTTAGGATAAAATAACTCTAATAGTGTTCATTTTGGCTACTAGAGCAAATGTATCAGTGTAATCTAGACCACAGGTTTAAGTGAATTCTTTAGCTACCAATTTAGCTTTATGTTTCTCAATAGAATCATCACTCTTCAACCTTTGAGCATTCAACAACTCTAAAAGTTTGTTTGCGAGTTTAATTGATTAATTTGTTCAAGCCCAACTTAAGGGGGAAGTGTTAAAATTGATAGTGATAGTAACTAATATGGATCTCGGTTGGCTATCATTATTTCTACAAAGCAATTTAGAAAGCCCAAGATCAATCTCACAATCCATAAGGCCCATTAAAACCAATGAGAGAAACTAGACAAATAAGACAAACAAACTAACCGCTAGCAATAGTAACTGTTATGAACAGTAACTACTATGAATAGTAATGGTCATAAATTTTAAAAACTAGCTGTTACAAACTCATGTATGTAAACTCATCCTTGTAAATGAAAAATAGAAAAAACAAACTTTTTTATTCTTTCATCAACACTTTCTCTCACACTTCTTTGCTTTTTCATCAATATTTTTTTCACATGCTGGACTTCCTTTTGATTTTTAAAGTTGGAATTCATTATGGCATATCCTAATTGATGTGCTCAATCATGGAAATGAAGTTGCTGCCATCCAAGAAAAATTAATCCTCATTGACAAAGGACATCCATGCCAAGAAGAATTATAGTAGCAGCAGGAAATGTCACTAGGCAAGGAATTTGAGATCAAGTAGGGTTTTACAAGTAAGATTTTAAGTAGCATTAAGAACTCAATATTTTAGGCTTATCCTTATAGAATTCTAGATAACTAAGTAGTCCTTATTTACTTAAGAATCTTTATCGTAGATGAATTAGGCGTTTTAGTATAAGTTAGACATGGAAAGACTGTCATCACTATAAATACAGTTTGATGAATAAGCGGAATTTTGCTTAGTTGCATCCAAATTTTTTGTTTAGTGGCGAATTATCTATCGATTCTTATCACTCTTCCTTTTTTCTATGTTAGAGTGTAGCGAATCAACCTAGTAATCTTGTTTGTGACGATCTGATCTTATCAAATTTGATTAATTAGTTTTAATTTCTTTATTTTAATTTTTCATATTGATTGAAATTCCTTTTTTCTCTTTTTAAACTTTTCATAAGCTATCCCTATCACATTTCCCACTTCAAATTCGTACGTAACCCTTCAGCTTCCTTAAAATATCTTTACAGATCTAATAACTTACTCCAATTTCAAATTTTCATCCACCAATAATTGTACCATATCCCAGCACCTTTTTCCATCCACAAAACCCTAAAAGAAGATATACCCATTAGATCTTGATTCATCATTGAATATCCTTGAGGCATATCAGTTGGTATCAGAGCCTCTTAGAATCAAGAAACTCATTCACTTGAAAATTTCAGGAAGAATTATGTCTGGAAAAGAAGGAACTCCCCGTGTTCCAAAAGGATTGAGTTTGGATCAAGCTAAGATCCTAGCACTTGAACACCAGCAAGCAAAGACGAGGGAGCAAATTGACCATTTAATTCAAGCCGTGGAAAGGAATACCACTTAGCAACAACCTAGAAGATATGAACGACGAGGGCAACGAGGAACTAGAAGGCCTGATTATTATGAAGAGGATGAACTTGATGAGCCGGAAGTAGATAATAAAGTTAGGGAGAGACAATGGCAGAGAAGAAATGCCAGGGATAATGGAATTGATGTTAAGCTAAAGATTTCGGTATTTCGAGGAACAAGTTCACCCAAGGAGTACTTATAATGGATGCAAAAAGTAGAGAAGGTATTTGAGTACTATGATTATTCTGAACCAAGGAAGTGCAAGTTGGCAGCTCTTGAATTCAATGATTATGCCAATTTATGGTGGGAAAACGAGAAAACTAGTAAAGAAGGGAAGGTTTAGGTGAGGTGACAAGTTGGAGAGTCATGAAGAGATTAATCGAAAGAAGATTTTTGCAAGAATATTACAAACAAGAACTGTACTTTAAGCTTCAAAGTTTAAAGCAAGGGGGCATATGTGTGGAAGATTATGTCAAAGAGTATGAGATGCTTATGATGAGATGTAACTTGCAAGAAGCAGAAGAATTAGTGATTGCAAGGTTCCTTGGCGAGCTAAAGTATGAAATTGTAAGTAGGGCAGAATTGCAACCATATGTTTCTTTGCAAATGTGATTAAAGTTGCTATCAAGGTGGAGAGACAACTAATGAGGGGAGTGTACAGATCAGGTTCTACCAAAAATATCAATTCATCATCTACTTATTCGACTTCGCTTTCAAAGAAGATAGCAAAGTCAGTAGACAAAAATGGTCCTAGCAAGTCAGCAGTAGCTATTAATAATGGAAAAGAGAAAGTGGCAGAAACCATTCCTCCAAAATGGAACCGAGACATCAAATGCTTTAAATGCCTTGGACATGGGCATATCATTTCTGAATATCCAAATAGGAGGGTAATGGTGCTTAAGGACTCACAAGGAGAATTAAAGAGTGAAGACGAGGCTGCAAAAGAAAAGGGAGTGGAGGATGGCGAGGAAGAAGAGGTAGAACATTCTAAAATTGGAGAAATGCTAATAGTTTGCCGCACAATGACTACACAAGCAAAAACAGAAGATGAGTAGCCTGAGAATGTCTTTCATACAAGGTATGCAATTCAGAATAAGGTGTGTGGAGTTATAATTGATGGAGGTAGTTGTACAAATGTGGCTTCCACTACCTTGGTAGAAAAATTAAATTTAACTACTCTAAAACATCCTTAACCTTATAGATTACAATGGTTAAATAACAATGGTGATGTGAAGGTTACTCAATAAGTTTTGGTGCCTTTTTCAATTTATAGATACAAAGATGAAGTGTTGTGTGATGTCGTCCCTATGGATGCAAGCCATCTCTTACTAGGAAGACCTTGGCAGTATGATAGAAGAGCTTTTCATGATGGTTATAAGAATACATATTCCTTTGTTAAGGATGGTAGAAAGATTGTGTTAACGCCTCTTAATCCACAACGGATTCAGAAGGATAAAATTGAATTTGAGAAGAAAAAGAAAGAGAGTTTGTTTGTCAACAAAGGAGTAGTAAAGCAAACTTTGTTTGATAAAGAGTCAATTTTTATTTTGATGGTCAAAGAAGCAACTCAAAATAGAGATGTTACTTTGCCGACTCAAGTGAAAGTAATTTTAAAGGAGTTTGCTGATGTATTTCCAGAAAACATACTGAAAGGGTTACCACTAAACAAAGGAATTGAGCACCAAATAGATCTCATACCAGGGGCAACTCTGCCAAATCAACCAGCCTATAGAAGCAACCCAAAAGAGACTAAAGAGTTGCAAAAGCAAGTTTTTGAGTTGATTGATAAGGGATATGTTAGGGAATCCATTAGTCCTTGTTTTATACCGACTTTGTTGGTACCGAAGAAGGATGGAACCATGCGGATGTGTGTGGATAGTAAGGCAATCAACAAGATTACGGGGCAAAGCAAGCTGAATAGAAGGCATGCCAAATGGGTGGAATTCTAAGAGTCTTTTCCCTTACGTGATCAAGTACAAGAAAGGAAATGTGAACATTGTGGCTGATGTACTATCTCGAAGGTACTCTTTAATTTCCATGTTAAATGTTAAACTAATAGGTTTGCCATGCAAGGATTTTATCGACATAATGACTATCTGTTCAAGTAAGGTAGACTGTGCATCCTAAATTGTTCAATCCGTGAGCACTTAGTGAGGGAAACTCATGGTGGAGGTTTAGCTGGTCATTTTGGAGAAAAGAAGACATTAAAGGCACTCAAGGAACACTTTTATTGGCCAACTACGATCAAAGATGTTAAAAGAGTTGTAGAAAGATGTGTGATATGTAAAAAAGCCAAGAGCAAGGAGATGTCACAAGGGTTATACATGCCATTGCCTGTATCAAACCAACTGTGGGAAGATTTAAGCATGGATTTTGTGCTTGGTTTGCCTAGAACGCAGAGGGGAAAGGATTCAGTTATGGTAGTTATTGACAGGTTTTCCAAGATGTCTCATTTTATTCTGTGCCACAAGACAAATGATGCTCAATATATTGCTAATTTATTTTTTTAAGGAGATTGTTCGATTACATGGGATTTCCAAAAGTATTGTTTCAGACTGTGATGTTAAATTCTTATGTTACTTTTGAAAGACTTTATGGAAAAGACTTGGAATAAAACTACTTTTTAGCACAACATGTCATCCTCAAACCGATGGACAAATCGAAGTGGTAAATTGAACCCTTTCTTCTTTAGTTCGTACTGTTATCAATAAGAATATGAAGACTTGGGATGACTGTTTATCATATGTTAAGTTTGCTTATAATAGAAGTATGCACAGTAAAACGAAGCATTCTCCGTTTGAGATAGTTTATGGATTCAATCTACAACTCCTCTTGATTTGTTGCCACTGCCTTTTGAGGAGAGAATTTACTTTGATGGAAACAAAAAGGCTGAGTTTGTTAAATCTCTACATGAGAGTGTGAAGAAACAAATTGAAAAGAAAAATGAAGAATATGCACAGTTAGCAAACAAAAGGAGAACAAGAATTCAATTTGCACTAGGAGATTTAGTTTGGATTCACCTACGCAAGGAAAGGTTTCCAACACAAAGAAAATCAAAACTAATGCCAAGGGCTGATGGTCCTTTTAGAGTTGTTGATAAGGTGAATGATAATGCTTATAAGATCGAATTGCTTGGAGATTATAATGTTTTTGCTACATTCAATGTCAGGGACCTTTCTCCTTACTGAGAAGATCATTTCAAGACACCGAAGAGAAGGATTTGAGGGCAAATCTAATTCAACAAGGGGAAGATGATGTGCTCAATCATGGAAATGAAGTTGCTGCCATCCAAGAAAAATTAATCCTCATTGACAAAGGACATCCATGCCAAGAAGAATTCTAGCAGCAGCAGGAAATATCACTAGGCAAGGAGTTTGAGATCAAGTAGGGTTTTACAAGTAAGATTTTAATTAGGATTAGGAATGTATTATGCTTATCTTCATAGAATTCTAGATGACTTAGTAGTCCTTATTTACTTAAGAATTCTTATCATAGATGAATTAGGCATTTTAGTATAAGTTAGACATGGAAAGGCTGTTATCACTATAAATACAGTATTATTGCTTGTAATTGAGCAATTTGATGAATAAACGGAATTTTGCTTAGTTGCATCCAAATTCTTATCTAAACAAATTCTTTGTTTAGTGGCGAATTATCTATCAATTCTTATCACTATTCCTTCTTTCTATCTCAGAGTGTGACGAATCAACCTAGTAATTTTTTTTGTGGCGATTTGATCTTATCAAACTTGATTAACTAGTTTTAATTTCTTTATTTTGAATTTTGATATTGATTGAAATTCCTTTTTTCTCTTCTTAAACTTTTCATAAGCTATCCTTATCACATTGCCCACTTCAAATTCGTACGTAACGCTTTAACTTCCTTAAAACACCTCTACAGATCTAATAACTTGCTCTAATTACGAATTTTTATCCATCCAACAACTATATCATATCCCAACACCTCTTTCCATTCACAAAACCCTAAAAGAAGATATACTCATTAGATCTTGATTCACCATTGAAGATCCTTAAGGCATATCACTAATGCTACTAAAACTCACCATGCATGTCCTGTTGCAGCTGGAATCCTTCTTACCACGAGTTAATAAAACATAACAAATGGAGGATAAGTTTTTCATATATTTTCCTATGTATATTTTCTTCATTCGTCCCCATTCCAAAGAATGAGAGGCTACATATGTACAATTGTGTCTTGATGAACAAGTTACTCAGTTTTTACAAGAAGACAAAAGAGAAGATTAAGGAGAATCAAAGGCAATCATTTTTGTTGCAGATTTTGCTAAGCAAAAAAGAGGTACCGAGCACTACAACTTGGTTCTTGTCAAGTGGCACACTAAAAAGTTGAAAGCAAGATAATGACTGCTGTATTTGTTGTAGAATTTGGCCTGTGATGGGCTGCTTGTAATTGTCAGTAGTTGGTGCAAGGTCAAGCTTGTCAAGTTCTTTAATTCCACTTCTTAAATCCAACTCTTTCTTGCTTCTAACATTAACTTCCTTCTGAACTGGGTAAATTTCTTGTGTCCTAGTGGTTTTGTTAATACATCAGCTACTTGTGAATTTGTTGGAACATATGGTATTTTGAGCTCTTTGTTGCTTATTTTGTCCCGAATGAAATGAATATCCACTTTTATATTTTTGGTCCTGATATGATAAACTAGATTTTCAGCTATAGTAGCTGCATTTGTGCTATCTGACCATACAATTGCAGGAAGCTTTACTTGTATTTCAAGTTCAGTCAACAAAGAATTGATCCAGCATATTTCTACACTAATATGAGCTAAAGCTTTATACTCAGCTTCAGCACTTGATCTAGCAACAACTTGTTGCTTTTTTGAGCTCCAAGAGATGAGGTTGTCTGTCGTGTACACATAATTCCCAATAGTTGATTTCCTATCATCCAAATCACTTGCCCAATCTGAATCTGAGAACCCTACGAAGTCAAGATTGTTTGATCTATTAAAGAGAAGTCCAAAACTTATCGTCTGTCTCAAATATCTTAGCACTCTTTTACATGCTTTCCAATGATCAATACAAGGCTCTTGCATGAATTGGCTAAGTTTGTTAACGACATAGGAAATCGTTGGTCTAGAGGGTGTAACATACTGAAGGGATCCTATGATTGACCTATATAGGGTTTTATTCTGGAAAGGCTTCCCTTAACTTCTTTCAAGCTTGGTTCTCATTGCCATAGGAGTGGAAATACCTTTGCAATTCTTCATTCCTGTTTTGAGTAGAAGGTCCTCAATGTACTTAGATTGAGACATAAAAATTGAGTTGGAAGTTCTGGTGATTTCAAAACCAAGAAAGTAACTCAAGTTTCCAAGATCTTTTAAGGCCAATACTGTATTCAAACTCACGAGCTGTTCAATATGCATTAAATTGCTTCTAGTGATGATGATATCATCTACATAAATTAATAGCACAATGATATCCGAGCCATCTGCTTTAAAAAATAGTGAAGTATTTGATTTTGCATTGCTAAAATTCCAGTCCAAAAGTGCTGATTTCAACTTGTACCAAGCTCTTGGAGTTTGTTCAATTTGCATATATGACTGGGAAACTTTTTGTTAATGAAGCCTACTGGTTATTGTATATACACTGTTTCTAACAAATTTCCATTTAAGAAGGCATTGTTGATATCCACCTATCTAAGAGCCCAATCATTATGCAATGCTAAGGTAAAAACTACCTTGATTGTTGAAGCTTTGATGACTGGGCTAAAGATTTGATTAAAATCAATCCCAGAAGTTTGAGAGAACCCTTGAGCTACCAATCAAGCCTTATACTTGTGTATTATTCTATCTGCATTCAACTTGACTCTAAAAATCCACTTACTACCAATGACTTTCATCCCTAGATTAATAGGCATAAGTTCTCTGGTTTTATTTTTCATTAGGGCATCATATTCTTGTTGCATTGCCTGTCTCCAACTTGGATCTTTAAGAACTTCTTCTTCACTCGTTATTTCACCAGAATACATTTCAATAACAGATTTTGAAGTGTACATCTTTGGTTTATAAATGCCTGCCTTACTTCTTGTAATCATGGGATGATAAGGAAGGTTTTGATTACTGTTTGAAGGGTTTTAAGTAGAAGATACTGGTGTATGTTATGCAAAAGGAAGATGTGTAATGGATTTTGATTTTGAGGTTGATGATTGAGGTGAAGTAAGATTATGTTTTGAGGAAGGAGTAGAGTGTGCTATAGGAATGATGTCATGCTGAACTTCTTCAGATGCTGAGCTGTTTTAAGTGACTAGAACCACCTAACCATTGAGTAATAAGGGATTTGACTAGAGTCACTAACATCTGATTTGGAAAAGAATAAAGATACAAAGTTGGGTTCAGTGACAAATGGGAAGGAATCTTCATTAAAAATGACATTTTTAATTATGTATATTCTCTTAGAATGGTGCAAACACATGTAGCCCTTGTGATAAAGGTAGTAACCAATGAAAACACATTTGGAGGCATGAAACTGAAACTTATGTTTATTGTAAGGTCTCAAAAAAGGGTAGCATTCACAACCAAAAGTTTCCAAAATTTTGAGATCAGGTTTGAGTTTGAAAATCACTTCAAATGTTGACTTATTCCTAAGAGTAGGTGTAGGAAGTCTATTTATGAGATACACAGGTGCCGTTTATACACAGGAGAAGTCATCAACAAAAGCTCTATAATACTTGTATCCATTGATTGAATTTATTGGTTCAGGTCCCTATAAATCTGTGTGGATCAAATTTAAGGGTGCTTTTGTTTTGATTTGTGATGATTTAAATCGTTGCCATATTGACAAGCTGAACAAAAAGAAAGAGCTGCAACAGAAGACTTTTCATTGATTAAGGTAGGACCATTACATAACATAAGAAGACTCTTGAGAACTTTAACAGAAGGGTGTCCTAGCTCCCGTGCCAGGTATCAACTAATTGCTGGGTATTTAGTTCATTTTAAGTATGCACTGGGGCAAGACTCATCACAAACTTGCTTAGGTCTAGAAGGGAAAACTTGTGACATACTAGCTGACTTGACAACTTTTGGTGTTTGAGACTGAAGCACTTCACATTTTAGCATCTGATAAAGTCCATTTTTATCAGATAGAAGCTGAGATACATTGATCAAGTTTTTGGTGATTTCAGGCACAAATAAAACATTATTAAGGGTCAAAGGTTCATATGTGTGAGTGGTGTTGATCAAGCTACAACCAACATATTAGATAAAAAGCTTCTTACCATCACCAACAGCTGGCTTCTCATTTCCTCTGTATTTTTGACTTGCTGACAGATTGTTGAGTGAGTTGGTTACATGATTAGTTGCTCCACAATATGTTGATCATTTCCCTTTATGCTGGGCAGGACTTGTGACTTCCACAGTATGAAGTTAGCTTTTGTGAGCTTAATGGTGGTAGGGAAAGAGAGGTTGTTGGAATTTAAGATTGGTACACTCAATAAGGTTGTGTTTCCCATAGGTGATGTATTTGATTCTTGAGTGACTGATGCCATGACAATAAGATGCTTTGGCTCTAATACCAAGTTAAGAGAACAGAACAAATAAAGGACAAGTTTTTACAAAGAATGAGAGCTTAGATATATACAATTGTGTCTTGATGAACAAGTTACTAAGTTTTTACAAGAAGACAAAAGAGCATATTAAGGAGACTCAAAGGCAATCATTATTGTTGCAGATTCTGTTAAGCAAAAAATGAGGTACCGAGCACTGCAACTTGGTTCCTGTTAGGTGGCACACCAGAAAGTTGAAAGCAAGACAAGGACTGTTGGATTTGTTGTAGAATTTGGGCTGGATGGGCTACTTGTAATTGTCATTGCTTAGTGTAGGGTCAAGCACGTCAAGTTCTTTAAATGAATGTCCTTGATCAACTAGGACAAGGTCAAAACTTGGCAAGAATAAAGAAACTTATTTTTCTATGTTTTCATTTACAAGGATGAGTTTATATACATGAGTTTTCCATATGTAGATTTTGGATCATCCAACAGCCTTTTTTGTATAGGACTACCCAAATCCACTCAACCTTTACCTACGACCCATGTAGCCTACAAAACCTTGATGGGGAGCAGTGATTTGTTGATGAAGCATAAATAGATCTAAGAACGGACAACAGGATCAATAGTAAAGAAAGAGACAATAACTCAATCCTTAACTGTCCATACAATGCAGCCTAATATTTTTCTTATAACGCAGACCATCCTGCATCCTCCAACTTGGCATCAACCCATTATCTCAATACCTGTCTAATCTTATGATAAACCTAAACATACCTACAAATTTGGGGCATGAGTTAGAAGTCAGTGACACTCATGTTACTCCCATTTTCGCCACTTAGTCAGAGTCTTTCCATTCAGAATCCTCTACTACTAAAACCCTCCAAGAGTCGACATTCCCTCACATGCTCTTTGCCAAGCATGCAAAAACAAGGTCTCAAGATTTGATACACTAGGTAAGGGCATAGGCAAATACCTATATATTGTTTGATACACTACCCTAAAAACTACTATTGAGATACCATGACCTTCATGATGATGATAATGTTGATGACGACGTCCCTGCCTTGACAATGCCATAACCAATTTTGATGAATCAACCGCTAAACTTCCCTTTTCTAGATCCATAAAAAAAACCCCATTACAAAAGAAAGGCAAACATGGAAGATGAAACCCATTGTCAAAAATCATACAGAAGAAATGGCTTCATTGTCACAAGCAAAAGCAGCATTGAACTGGTAAGCATAAAACTCTACCATCCAGAATACCTATTTTCAAAGAATAGATGCGATTACTTCCCAAATTGAAGCCTAGCTATGTCAATAGCAACAATTTTAAAGCCCGATTGAAATAGCGCTACAACATGTTGCTCAACTTCACCATGCTATTATGTGACACAATCAGATGGCAATTCCTTTTGACTACCACCAAAGAGAGATAAATCATTTAAAACCTCAATTAGCCTTGCTATAACTGACATGGCACTGCATGCCCTAGTTCCTCTTACATATACAGATTTTGGATCATCCAGTAGCCCTGTTTATAGAGGATTATCTAAATCCACTCAACCTTTACCTACGACCCATGCAGCTTGCAAAACCTTTATGGGGAGAAGTGACTTGTTTATGAAAGATAAACAGATCCTTGAACAGGAACGAACCACAACATCAACAGCAAAGAAAGGGATAGTAATTCAATCCTCATCTGTCCAAATAACACGACCCAATACCATTCCTATAACACAAAGTATCTCGCATCCTTCAACCTAACTTGGCAACAACTTGTTGTCTCAATACTTGTTTAATCTTGCGATAAACCCAAACATACCTACAGATTTGGAGCAAGTATCAGAAGCCAATGACACTCATATTACTCTCATTCTAACCACTGGGTCAGAACCTTTTCATGCAGAATCCTCTACTACTCAACAGTCTCCACAAGTACATATTCCCTCAGATGCTTTTTATGAAGCAAACAAAAGCAAGGTCCTATGATTTGACATGCTAGGAGAAGGCTTAGACAAATACCAATACATCATTTAATACACAACCCTAGAAACTACCACTAAGATACCACCACCTTTAGGATGGGATGATGATAATAATGATAATGACGTGCCTGCCTTGACAATGCCATAACCAATTTTGATGAATCAACCTTAAAACTTCCCTTTTTTGGATCTATATGTAAACCCCATTACAAAAGAAAGGCAAACATGGAACAAGGATTTGACACATTGGGAGAAGGCTTAGGCAAATACTAATATATTGTTCGATACACCACTCCTGAAATTACTATAATCTATCACCACCATTAGGGTGGAATGATGATGATAATGATGATCACAATGTCCTTGCATTGACAAAGCCACAACTAATTTGATGAATCATCTGCCAAACTTTCCTTCTCTAGATCCATATGAAAACCCCATTACAATCTTTATTCTGGTAGTCAAAGAAGCAACTCAAAATAGAGATATTACTCCGTCGACTCAAGTGAAAGCAATTTTAAAGGAGTTTGCTGATGTATTTCCAGAAGACATACCGAAAGGAATTGAGCACCAAATAGATCTCATACTAGGGGCAACTCTGTCAAATCGACTAGCCTATAGAAGCAATCCAGAAGAGACTAAAGAGTTGCAAAAGCAAGTTTTTGAGCTGATTGATAAAGGATATGTTAGGGAATCTATGAGTCCTTATTCCGTACCGGCTTTGTTGGTGCCGAAGAAGGATGGAACCATGCGGATGTGTGTGGATAGTAGGGAATAACAGATTAGTAAAATATCACTATCCTGTCCCTAGACTTGATGATATGCTTGACGAGTTAAATGGTGCTGCTATATTTTCTAAAATAGATCTCAAAAGTGGTTATCATCATATTAGGATGAAAGAAGGGGATGAATGGAAAAGCCGCTTTTAAAACTAAATTTGGATTATATGAATGGATAGTTATCCCATTTGGTTTATCTAATGCACCAAGCACCTTTATGAGATTGATGAATTAAGTACTTAGGAACTTTATTGGTGATTTTGTTGTTGTTTATTTCGATGATATTCTTATCTACAGTGGAAGTTTAGAAACACATATAATTCATTTGAGAAAAGTGTTTAAAGTACTGAGAGAAGAGAAATTGTATGACAATATGAAGAAATGCCATTTCTGCCAAGACCGTGTAGTTTTTCTTGGTTATGTGGTGTCAAAGCATGGTGTTTGAGTTGATGAAAAAAAGGTAAAGGCTATTAAAGATTGGCCTATCCCAAGTAGTGTTGCTGAAGTGAGAAGTTTCCATGGGTCGGCTTCTTTTTATCGAAGGTTTGTGAGGAATTTTAGTACTTTACTTGGTCCTATTACTAAAATTATAAAGAAAGAAAGTGCTTTTGAATGGAATAATGAAGCGCAAAGGAGTTTTGAGTTGATTAAGGAGAAGTTAACAACTGCACCAATTTTAGCATTACCTGATTTCTGTTAAGTTTGATGAGAGAATGAGAGAACTTTCACCAAAGAGAAAGATGAAGAAGATGAGTGAATTGTTTTCTACTTCTTATTCAATTGTCTAAACATTTACACATCTTGTGTTTATATACACACTATCCTAACGGCTAGGTACAAACTCACTTTACTTTTCTAACAGCTAGGTACAACATACAAAAGCACATCTTTTAACTTTAAAAAACTAGCCGTTATTTTGTCCTTTAGTGGTTTAGTATGACATGGGCTTTGGGCTTGATGTGGGTACTCATAGATTAGCCAAAGAGTTATTTGGGCTTTTCATCTTCAACCTCAATCTTTTCATCTCCAATGCAACACAATCACAATGCTGGTATGAATCTGGAGATTGATCAATTGGCTCACTCGACTTTATTTCAACACTCCCCCTCAAGTTGGGCTTGAAGATGTTGTTCAAATTCAACTTGCTTATTGCGATCCCGATATGTTTTTTAGTAGGAGCCTTTGTGAACAAGTCTCCTAGTTGATCTTCGCTTGGAACATAAGGGGTGCAGATGGTCTGATTCTGAACTTTCTCCCTAATAAAGTGACAGTCCATCTCAATGTGCTTTGTTCTCTCATGGAATACTGGATTTGAAGCTATGTAGATTGCTGCTTTGTTGTCGCAAAATAGTTTCATTGGTGCTTCAGTTTTGAACCCTAAATCTTGAACTAAAGCCTTCAACCAAATCAGCTCACATGTTGCACTTGCCATTGCTCGATACTCAGCCTCTGCACTTGACCTGGCTACCACACTTTGTTTCTTACTCTTCCAGGTTACTATGTTTCCTCCAACAAATGTGCAATATCCGGTAGTTGACTTTCGGTCTTCAACATTTCCGGCCCAATCTGCATCACTATATGCTAGGATCTCATGGTGACCATTCTTTTGCATGTGTAAACCTTGGCCTGGTGTGCCTTTTAGGTAGCAGAGGATCCGATTTACCATGTTCATGTGGTTGGTCATTGGTTGCTGCATGAATTGACTAACCTGATTCACAGCAAAGCTAATGTCAGGTCTAGTAATGGTTAAATATATTAACTTACCGACAATTCGTTGATATTGCTTGACATTCTGAATTGGCTTGGGTTGCTTCTCTTTGTCTTCTTCTTTATCCTTTTGCTTGTAGGTATTTTCAATTGGCGTTGGAGCTATCCTTGCACCTAGTTTACCTGTTTCACCAAGTAGATCAAGTGTATATTTTCTTTGGCATAGAAATAGTCCCTTTTTAGAGTGGGCAATTTCTATTCCTAAAAAATATCGTAAGTATCCCAAGTCTTTAATGTCGAAAACAGATTTAAGATATGATTTAATGCAACTAATGCCTATTTCGTCATTACCAGTAATGATTATGTCATCGACATAAATGAGAATCACCGTTATTCCATCTTTGGAATGTTTGGTGAATAGTGAGAAATCAGCCTCACTTTTAATGAAGGCTTGACAACTGAGAGCATTGTGCAATTTAGAGTACCAAGCCCTAGGGGATTGTTTAAGGCCATAGATAGCCTTTCTAAGCTTACATACATGTGATTTAGGAATGTCAGTCCCATACCCTTCAGGTATTCTCATGTATACTTCCTCTTCTAATTCGCCTTGTAAGAAGGCATTTCTTACATCCATTTGGTACAATGGCCAATCATAATTAACAGCTAAGGACATAAGAACTCTAATGGAATTCATTTTAGCTACGGGGGCAAAAGTCTCGGTGTAATCAATACCATAAGTTTGAGTGAAGCCTTTGGCCACTAACCTAGCCTTATATTTTTCAACAGTTCCATCACTCTTAAGCTTGGTCTTGTATACCCATTTGCAGCCAACAACCTTCTTCCCTTTAGGCAGTGGAACAATATCCCAAGTTTGATTTCGAATTAAAGCCTTAAGCTCTTCATTCATTGCACTTCTCCAAATTGGGCTAATTTGGGCCTCTTGGTAATTGGAAGGCTCTTGAATATCATCGATGGCATTTAGAAAAGCTTTATACTGATCTTTAATGTGATCATGAGTATAGTAGCTTTGAATAGGGTGATTGGTTACATGGTTTCCATGATGAAACACTCTAGTTTTCATCCATTCAGAGGCAGGTCTTTTGATCCGAGTAGATCTTCTGAGTGTGGGTAGTTCCTGTGTAGCATGAGCATCACTATCCATAAATTGATTTGGTATGTCATGGCTACTAATTTGGTCATCTCCAAGATGATCTGGATCAATCTGATTGTGGGATGAATCATCTTGGGCAAAAGTAGGTTCATTCTCATCATTGGTTTGTCTAAGAGGGTAAGGATCATTCTCATTTTGAGATGATTCCTCTTGAAATTCTAGCTGATTATGCATATTCTTCCTAAGTTCAAGAATGGGTCCCTTTGTGTGAATAGTGTCAATAACAGGACCTGGGTTGGAATTACCCACATCCTCCCCCTTACCATTGGTTTTGAGTTCATGTTTTTCGAAGTAGGGTTCATGCTCTAAAAATGTTACATTTCTAGATACAAACAACCTATTTGTTTTAGGGTCAAAGCATCTATAACCCTTTTGGGTTGTGGCATAACCTAGGAATATGCATTTTTGACTTTTATAGCTAAGTTTGTCCCTATTGCTACAAGGAATATGAACATAACATATACATCCAAAAATTTTAAGATATGAAAGATTTGGCTTATGATTAAACATTACCTCATTCGGAGTCTTGCCTTTTAGAACCTTTGTTGGTGTTCTATTTATCAAATGAACAGCTGTGAGGATGGCATTGCTCCAGAAAATGCTTAGGAACATTATGGTAGAACATCATTGATCTTCCAACTTCCAAGATATGTCTATTCTTCCTCTCTGCCACTCCATTTTGTTCTGGAGTGTATGGGCATGTAGTTTGATGTACAATCCCTTCACTTACCAAGTATTCCTTAAAGGAATTATTGACATATTCTCCACCATTATCAGTTCTAATCATTTTAATTTTTCTGCCAAATTGGTTAGTGACAAAAAGCATAAAGCGTTTAAAGCATGGTAATGTGTGCGACTTGCATTTTAAAAGGTATATCCACGTATATCTAGATTTGTGATCAATAAATGTAACGAAGTATCTATAGTTATCATGAGATGTCACAGGAGCAGTCCATAAATCAGAATGAATTAAATCAAAAACATCATCACATTCATGTTCTGACAGTACAAAAGGAGGTCTAGTTTGTTTTCCTAAAATACATGCTTCACACTTAGAAATGTAACAATCTTTTAAATCAGGAACTAGACTATTCAAAAAGTGATTAGAAGGATGTCCCAGCCGTGCATGCCATAGCTCATGTGAATTAATTTGTTTAGTGACCCTAAAAGCTTGTTTGCGTCATTTAGCATGTAGAGGCCATTTCAGCGAAACCTTCACCAATCTTCTTCCGGTTATAATATCACTGAGAAAAAATCACTTTATTAGGCTAAATATAGCAATACAATTTCGGTCTTAAGGGAGGTTACTAACGATAATAATGATTAGAATCTAAAATTAGGAATATAGAAACCTTTTAGTATGATGTTTGACAAGTAAATCTAAATATCCGCTGACAATACACTTAATCTACCTCCAGGGCAACAACCCAATAAGCTTTCCATAAGCAACTTTGCGACACTGTGTATCTCTAAAGGCTATAGTCTAGATGACATTATTTATGTTGCTAAACATATGATCACTCGCACCTGAGTCTATAATCACAGGTTCATGATATCATTGGGGCAGAGTAAAGTGAGAGTTAAGAAGAGTACCGTACTCCCATTGTGCCTAGTTAGTGAGCACTGGTGTTGGGTTCCAAGTGCTCCATATTGATTTGCAGGTGGTTCTCGATATCACCTCTGGCTAATATCAGGAGCGCCTAAAGGACACAATCTCTCAGACCACGTGAACACTTGAAGTCTCGATGATGGAGCTGAATGGGCCCTTGGAACACCGTGGATACCTTGATTTGAGACTTTACCCTTCTTGACCCGTGAAGGCATGAGTTCTGGGTGAAGATACCAGCATCGATCTTTAGAGTGACCATTCTTGTGGCAATGGTCACACTTAGCTCGATTTGGGCTGTTGCTGTTTCCCTTTGACTTGGTCACTAAGGCTTCAGTTTTAAGCTTCTCTTGAGCAGAAAAAGCATTTGTCTCCACCTTGTGGTCACGGCCATTTACGTCCAGGAGACGATGGCTGTTTCTCCTTGTTAATCATGTAACAAACCTCTTCAAAGGGAGGGAAGTCATTGCTTCTCAGTATTTGATTCCGAATGTCATTAAACTTGGAGTTTAAGCTAGCAAGGTAAGTAAATACCTTATCCTCGTTAGCACGTGCAAGAATAATGCGCAATGTCGTTAGTTTCTGGCCTGTAGGAGTGAAGCTCATCCCATGCCTCTACGAATTTTCCAAGGTGTTCAAACTGAGCTCAACTCACCTTGATTAAGCTTATTCAAGAAAGATTTAAGCTCATACATTCTCATGAGATTCTTTTGTTGACCATAGATTCTCTTGATAGAATCCCACAACTCTTTCGACGTCTCGGCATTGGAGAAGATACCAATCAAGCTTGGTTCTATTGAGTTAAGTATCCAAGTTAGAACCATTTTGTCTACTTGGAACTGTTGAAAATGAAGGGATTGAGGGTGAAGATAAAAGGCCCAAATAACTCTTTGATTGGCCTATGTACACCCATATCAAGCCCAAAGCCCATATCAAGCTAACCGCTAAAGGACAAAATAACGGCTAGTAAGCTAATCACTAATGGACGAAATAACGGCTAGTTCTTGAAATTGAAAGCTATGCTGTTATGTGTTGTACCTAGCTGTTAGAAAAGTAAAATCAACTTGTACCTAGCCGTTAGGATGTTGTATATATATACCCAAGATGTGTAAAGTGAAATACAAGCTTCTTTATTCTTTCATCAATACTTTCTTTCACACTTCTTTGTTTCTTCAATATTTTTCACATGGTATCAGAGCAGGTTTCATCTCTAATCTAGCTTTTTACCTTTTGTTGCTTTGTTGGTTCTTGGTGTATCAAGACATTCCCCTTCATAGCCAAATTAAAGAATGGAAAGGGAGGGCTCGTCATACAACACCAAGAGCAGAAGTTCCTTCAAGGGAGTTGATAATGATGGTAACACCACCTTGAAACTTACCACATTTCCCTTGAATGGAAAAAATTACTCAATTTGGATCAATCCCGCTGAAAGAGCATTATGTGGAAAACGAGCATTGGGTTTCGTGAATGGCAGAATCACAAAGCCCACAGACACATCAAGTGAAGAATATGAAGATTGGTGTTATAATGACAACTTGGTGTACACATGGATTTTAAATTCCATGGAACCATCCTTGGTAGGTGCATTCTCAAAGGCTGAAACTTCTAAAGCACTTTGGGAGTCTAT
This sequence comes from Xylocarpus granatum, assembly GCA_019650275.1. Taxonomy (NCBI): domain Eukaryota; kingdom Viridiplantae; phylum Streptophyta; class Magnoliopsida; order Sapindales; family Meliaceae; genus Xylocarpus; species Xylocarpus granatum. Next base: position 1,785 of record BNST01002733.1, on the reverse strand, counting down.
CAAGAGACAATTTGGTCATCAAGGAAACTTGATGAGAATATACGAGTTGAAGCAGTTCATCAACAATATCAGCCTTAGTGGAGGTGATCCGATAGAATATAACACCAAAATTAAGGAGGCATGGGATGAACTTCAATCATTAAGGCCGAATACTACCAACATTGAAGAGGTGGAAAAAAGGGCCAATGAAGATCTTGTGATATCGTATTTGATGGGTTTGGGTTCGGACTACGAAGATCTTCGGAATCACATTCTTAGAATTGAACCTTTGCCTTATTATGATGATGTTGCAAACAAGGTTAATAAAGAGTACTTGCAAAGAAAGATTTTGAATGGGAATTCAAGCAAGGCTGAGAGAGGTAGTTTGGTGGACAGCAAGGAAGAAGGCAGGATGGTCCAAGGAGCAAAAGTTAAGGCTAAGTGTGATAAATGTGGACGGATGCACAACCTTAAAGACAAATGCTGGAAGTGTGGGCACTGCAAGATGCTTGGTCATACTAAAGAAAAATGTTGGGTTCTTAATCCACATTTGAGGCCAGTTAACTTCAAGGAAAAGGCGCCACCACAAGGTGCTCAAAATGCAATCGAAAAAGGGAACTCAAAACTCCTTGAGGATTTGGCCAAACTACTTCGGAACCATCTTCCAAGCTCCTCTCAAGGTATGATTTCCAACTCACATTTTAAGTTTGACCCTTGGGTTATTGATTCAGGTGCTACTAATCATATGTTTAGAAATAAAAACATGGCATCTAGAATAGAAACCCTAGGAAACATTAGAAATGTGACAATAGCCAATGGTAGTGAAATACCCATTAAGGGATTAGGAGATATTAAAGTTTTATCAAAGAGAACAAGTGGCCTTTATATGCCAAATTTTTCATCAAATTTGCTGTCCGTTAGTAGAATAACAAAAGACTTAAATTGTCGTGTTACCTTTGAACCCAATAAGGTGATATTTCAGGACATGTCAACCGGGAAGAAGATTGGTGAGGGAACCTTACATGACGGCCTATATTTTTTGGATAGTACCAATCAAGCCCTTAGAGTTGAGGAAGACAGTGGACTTCAGAAACTTTGGCATGCAAGACTAGGCCATCCTCCTAGTAACATTCTGTGTAAAATGATTCCGAAAATGAAGTTTAGTGATTTTAAACAATGTAGGGCTTGTAATCTTGGAAAACAGACTAAACTTCCTTTTGTACATTCGGAAACTTGTTATAATGAAATATTTGATCTTGTTCACTCTGATCTATGGACTTCTCCTTTAGAATCTCACAATGGCTTTAGATATTTTGTCACATTCATTGATCACAAGTCGAGATACACTTGGATATACTTGATTAAAAACAAATCAGAGACCTTATCATGTTTTAAAGAGTATGTTTCCTTAATTGAAAATCAACTTGGTAAAAGGATTAAGATTCTTAGGAGCGACAATGGGGGAGAATATACTAGTCATGCCTTTGAGAATTACTTGAGCACTTTAGGGATAGTTCATCAAACGACTTGCCCCTACACACCTGAACAAAATGGTGTGGCCGAGCGGAAAAATCGGCACATTTTAGATGTAGGAAGGTCACTAATGTTTCATCACAATGTCCCTAAAAGATATTGGAATGAAGCCATTCTCACTGCCATACATTTGATAAATGTATGCCTTCGAAGTTGTTGAATGGAAAATCTCCTTTTGAATTGTTGCATAATAGGCAACCAAACTTATCTTATCTAAATCAGGTATTTGGCACCCTTTGATACTTGTTACATTGACTACCACATTCGCCTATC